>WBMV01004567.1:0-72080 GCA_013396655.1 Campylorhamphus procurvoides
TTGTAGGTCTATTCCCACATGAGTGTATATGTCAGACCATTGTATGTGTCAGGTATGCTTCTGCTGCATCAGCATGGACAGCCATTTTTATGCCTCCTTTTTTATCCAGTCTTTTAAAGTGCTCTAAGTCTTCCCACACCAGTTTGTTTCATACTTAGAGATAAATACACAAAAAGGCAAAGATATCTCGAGGTACAGAACTGCCGTGAGATTCTCAACCTCAAGCAAGTAGCTGGTTTTCCTACAATGAAGGGAAAGACTTAGCTATCAGCAAACAGGAGTCAGTACAATGACGTGATGAATGGGGACACACCTAACCTACATAACAAATCATGCCAAGAGGAATATGCCTTAAAATCTCAAACACAGTGGGATTGACCCACCCAGACTTTAAGCAAACACTAATAACATCTGCACTGAGAGAGCTATTTATACTCTCTTTATGTACCAAATGGAGGGTATTAGGCAGCTGTCAATGACAATTCATACCCTCTATTTGAATCATATTTTACTGTCTCAATTAGATATTGAGAAAGCCCAGAAGAAAAGCTTAGATTTGGTGTCTAACATTTAGACTGCAAAAATAATTTCAGAAGAATCACAGTCCCACAGGTGTGAATATGCAATATGCTGAAATATTCATTATGATGCTTAGGAAAGACAGAGAGTCTTGGAAAATAAGTAAAAAATCAGAAATACTGGCACAAGAGTGGGGACCCCTAAGTGTGAAGTACCCAGAAACTACTGACACAGATGATCAAAGAAAGCAAGGCAAGTGTACCCTGAAGTTCTCCTAAGTGCTGATGGTCAGGGCACATATTAGCCAAAAGTGAGGCTGTCTTTCCACCTGTGCATAGCCAAGAGACTTTTCAAAGTTGTTTTTGCCTCACAGACATGTCCCAGTTTCATTATTCATAATGCAGTTTATTCAAGTCTATGTCTACTGGAGGCCAAAATTTCAGCTCCACAAAATGCAGCTACATCCCCATGCAGAGGACTCCCTTTATGATATGTCTCCCCTGGGTCTGGGGGTCAATCTTTAGGTGCTGTCAAAAATGTTGACTTTTAATTTGTAAATCCTCATAAAATTGGAATCCTGACTTTTTGTCCCTTCAGCACAACTGAAAGCAGGGGACCACTGCCAAAATAATGTAATGCAACTGGATCCAGCATTTAGTAAATGAGCTAATGGCCCCAATATAAGCTTGTTTTTGGAACCCGTCAGTGGTTCCTCTGAACAAGAAATCATACTAAGTTCCTGCTATTTTGTAGTGTAAACAGGCCCTCAGAAACTTCAGGCCAGCTCCTCAGCAGGTAACATCATCAAAGCATGGCTGAGCTCTTCTTTCAATGCAAATGAGGTCCTCTACTAGTCTCTTTCAAATTTAATTTTTTTTTTGCTCCCTTGAAATTTCTGTCATGACTCCAATAGCAACATATTCACTGAAACTTACAGTTCTCCAGTATCTGATACCAGCTGTCAGGCTGTGTTTCATCAGACTGAACTCTTTGTCCAAGTGCTACCAGCTGGCGTTGCTTCAGCCATCTGGGATCGCAGTACTCTAACCTACGGAGTAATGCAGTTCCAGCAGAGTCAGTGCTCCCCATCTTTTCCTCCAACAGAATTTATTAGGAAAGTGAAGCAAAGCAAAAACTGCTGCCCCTAATCAAAGCTCAAATCTTCCTAGTGCTCACAGACCTCCAAATGTCCACCTCTATCAGAGGAAACTCAGTGCTTTGCAGCTTTCAGATGTTGGCTGCTAAATGCTGGCATCATTTTGATTCCCAGACTCTGTTGTTGGAAAACACACTGTATAAAGTATTCTGAGGACAGCGCAACAAGATTTCCTCTGTTTCCTGCCTACCCATTTGTGGTTTCTTGTGTAATTCAGTGTTATTTGTGGCTTAACAACCCGCACACTTCCAACCTTCAAACTTTTACAAACTTTCCACTCCTTCCTCCTACTTTTCCTTCACTTCCATTAACTGTATGCCATGCCCCTTCTCAAGTTTCTTTTTTTTTATGCAACTACTAAAATTATTTTAAGAAGCTCCAGAAGTAAAAACTTTGAAAAGCTGTACTTAAAATTATCATAGGAAAAAAAGCTTTCCTTTCATTCAATATGTTATGGGCATCTGGCAGTATGATAGACCTTCCCTTCCCCACCAAATTTTGATTCTTTATTTGATCTCATTAGTTAAATTCCTCATGGTAATCTTATTATTGTTATTGACTGCCAGTAATATAATTGGCACTGTAGAAGAGCCTGGGAATTGCCATACTGGATGAAACCAGTGATCCATCTCTCCTAGTACCCTATCTCAAGATTGGTCAGTACCAGCTGCTTCAGACAAAGAAACACTACAGCTGGCAGTTTGGAGATAATCTGCCTGGAAGCTAAGTTTCTCTTGTTTAGCATTACAGACTGGCTTATGCACTGAATCCTGGAGATTTATATCCCACCCAGAATACTTGCTTATGAAGCCAGGTATTGTCCTTGCCTCGTAAACTTACAGATTGTGATAAAAACTGAAAAGGCAGGAAAGGAATACAAGCACTTAGTTCAATGAGGCAGCAGCTCAGAAATCATTATCCTCCATACTGCACACTTTCCCAAGGCTACACAGCGGGATGGTAGCAGGGGTTGCACTAAACCTTAGAGCCTGCTCACCCTGAGCTGGTCTTAGTGGTCGATGTTATATCTCAAAGCATTTAGGGTGTGTTAAATGTTAATTTTGTAGAACTGAGCTCATATTCACTCTTTTTTAAAATTTCCTTTCCCCCAAGCGGTTTGCAGAGATCAGTACATTCATATGTTTTCATCCAAAAATACTAAATTTCAAAAAAATGGTCAATGGTAATTTTGGTAATAATAAATCCAACCAGTAACACTTTACAATCTGTGTTAGCTTTGGGCTAGGACAGGTATGGGAGACCAGATATCCCAGTAGAAATTGGATATATATTGTATATATAGAGAAAGCTCCTGATTTCCACACAATTATCGTAAGACTATAAATAATAGACCTATACATCTTCTATGACATGAGGAAAGATTTTTGCTACTTTTTTCACTTAAAAACTCTTAGAAGATTTTTTAGGTTATAATTTTTTTCTGGAAAAAAATCTGTTAAAACAGATTTAGCAAAATTACCTTTCTCCTGCTAGTACAATGAAATGTATTTCAAATTCAGCAGATTAATTTGAAAACTAGTGATCTTCTTGTCAAAACAATTTCCAGTGTCATTGGTATCTGATCATGGAAAGAACAGGGACTTATTCACCGTACACTTACAACACATCCTATATTCAATACCTGCCCCCTTTCTAGATTCCATTTATTTTTTTAGAATTAAATTCTATGCTTCTGTTACATATAGTTAATGGTTTATACATTGCTTGTTGGTAAATAACACATATTAAATGGTTGTTAATTTTCAATATATAAAAGATCTCATCATTGCTATGCATATGAATATAGGATGCATTCTTTTCATTTGTTGCCTTTCTCAGCCTTTTTTCTTCTACACCCGCATGTTGTGTAAATTAAGGCAATGTTCAATTAAAAACATTTTCTAGCTTTTGTGAGGTGGAAGATGTAGAAATGAATTCAGTACCAAACTGTCTGCTTCAGCAAGAAATCAGCCAGCCTCCAGGAGAACCTTTTTAAATATTTTCCTCTCTAATAAGGTAACAAGCCAGAGAAACATATAGAATAGACCTGGAGGTAGAGAGAGCTTATGCAGATCAGCTGCTCTGCCCCTGCGGGCTGCAGCCCTGGATTTGATGCAATTTCTATCCTGCATCCATTGCTGCCCAGTTAATTTGTCATTAACATATTCTATGCACTCAGTACTATTCATATATCGCACTAAGGCCTTTACATTTTCTATGCTCCACAATGGAAAGTGCATTCAATTTTATTTAAATATTTTTAGTTTACAGTTCCACTTGCATGAGGCTTCATTCTCTACAGTTCTTTCACCACTCTAAAAAATAGGCACTGTCAATTTTTAAGACTGATACAAAAAACCAAACAAATAAACTTGTGGATATGAGAATACAGAAAAATTATTTCCAGAGATAATTCTGCCAGATGAGGAATACAGTGTATTTTCTCTGTTTTGCTGTTTTCATACTCCATGCACCTTTTGTCCAGAAAAGGATTCCAACAAACAATAAAAAATATGCAATATTAAAATACTTAGACTGAAAGGAGTAAACATGGGACTGTATCACTAAAATCATGATAATCTGAGGGGTTTATTTAATGCAGTCTTGTTTTCACTAATGTGTTTTACTAGTTAAAAGGAATTATTTATGCCTTTTTTGAAGCATTTGTTTCCTTACTTAGTAAGGTGAGATTCTAGCACCTATCTTGTTAGCCTGCTTTTCATTATAATCTTCTTATTTTATGTAAAATAAAAATCCCAAACCAATTAAACACATAAGATAAAATTTAGTCAATTTTTATGTGTTTCTTTTGATTTAGTGAAGCAGGGGTGCCTGTATTACATCTAGCACTGCCATTAAAATTTAACAGAGTCTCAAATGAAAGAGATCCATTTTCTGGCTTTTGATTAATTTCTCATTTGCCTAAAAAGTTACAAGTCTTTGTAGAAGTTGTAAATCTGGCTAGAAGTGGGACGACATTTTATTCTCTTTTAGTCCATGCAATAACTGTGGCTCCTTTCACTTAAATGTGTCCTTCAGCCATTGTGTTTTCCTGAATTTGGAGCCATTTGGTACAGTGCTAATTTATTTTACTGACTGAGCACATGAATCCCTGTTTCAGAGGAGCACGGATGGTGCTTTGGCTCAGAGGGGAGCTTGCATAGCAAGTGGAAAAAGGGTATCACTCTGAATGATTAATTGTAGTCCTCAGAAGGGTCTCAGAACATGATCATTCTTTATAGAAAATTGGATTAAAATTTGACACTTCTACGATTTTTTTTCTTTGTAGTGAAATTTTCATTTTTCATCTGTTGGCCAAATAATTCCATGTGCAGTCAACCCTGAATTAATCTTGAATTAATTTTTAAATCCACTGTCCTCTAATATATAATTCAACATAAGAAAACCCAGAGCAGTCAATCTTTCATTAGACATGGGGTGAGAAAGGGTCAGCAGACACTCCTGCAGTACTAAAAATAAAGGCACCACATCTGGTATGGAATGATGTCTGGAATTGTAATGCATATGCATCCACTTACTCGTTCTGCTGAAAACACAAACTATGGAGTGGCTACATGTTGAAACATGAACCAGTGTAATAGGAGCTTAAACCCTGGAACAGACTGTTTGTGTATGTAGTCAGTTTATTAGCAAATGTGCAGGCCTGTAGAATACAAGGACCATCGTTTCAAGCCGATCTGTCACACATTTAACAAGCTGTTTGTAATAGAGTCCATTTCAGATAGAAGAGAAAAATCTTTCCCATAGGTATAAGAAATATATGATACTTAGCATATGGTGAGCTCCGGTTTTGCAGGTATCCTACATTAGAAACTGCTGTAACAAGTTGCGTTACCTTTTTGTTTGTTTCCAAAAATCCTCCTTTTCTTTGTTGAACACATTACAATAAAGCATATTATAGTGGATGTTAAAAATGAGATTCTGTGCAAGATGTGTTCCTAATATTAGGCATAACCATGCTCACTGAGAATAAATCTAGCCCTGGTGCAAACAGCTCACGCTAAACCAACTTTATATACCACTTGCAGAGCTGAATGTACAGAAATCAATAGCAGAGGGGCCTCTGCTACTCAAGCACAGCTGTGACTCTGTGCCTTTCCATCAAGGAGGAGCAAGATGCTGGTACCTGCCGTCAGCAGCCAGCAGGGTGCGAGGCGGGGTGGGGGGAGGAAATGAAAACCCTGCAGTGCCTGCACCATGCCTCAGCTTCCAGTGTGTTTGCAAGTGCTGCATGAGATTCAGGGATTTTTGCTTAGAGAGAGCTGCCAATATACCAGTGCTTCTTGATCTCATTTCCCTGCCAGAGGATCCAGGCTTCTCTGCCATGGCCCCAAGGCCATGACTGTTCTCCCCACAGCTGTTGCCTGACCTCTCCCAGAAAGGAAAAACACAGAGTCCCAGTGGTGAGGAAGAGGAGGGGAGGCTGCCTCCTCCGTGTTGCCTAGCCTTGCCATGGTGGCAAGCAGGGCCAGACCCAAAGCCTCCCCTGTGTCTGAGCCTGTGCACTTGGAGTGGAGAAGCAGCAATAGGAGGCTTCTGCTCTGTGGTGGTATGGTCAGCCGTGCATGCCTTCCCTCTATAGGGAGGACATATGCTGCCCCACAAAAAGAAAGGGTAAGAAGGATGTTTCCCCCAACCAAGTCTCCAGCTGACTGATGCCTTGCGTTCTTCGTGTTCCACACCATCCTTATTCCAGCATTTTCCCAGCAGCCGCCACATTCACTTCAATGCAGCAACTTTATTTAAGCCTTTCTGGCTGCCATGGACAAATGCTGAGCAATGAGGACTGTAGTTTTCAGGCTGAACCCAAGCTGGTTTATAATTTGAAACAGATTCAGTAATTGCATTGTGTTTCACCTCCAAGTCAGAAATTAAATCCTGAGCATGTCAGGTGATAGTGGTTACGAGCAGCCTTCCCCAGCCAGGGTCAGCCTCCGGCAAGAGCACAGGGACCACAGCTGCCACAGAACACCCAAAGGGCTTTGGTCCCCCAGGAGCAAAGGGAAACTCCTCATCCCAACTGGCAGTTCTCAAGGCTGCTTCCAGCACCAGCTTGTACCCTGTTCCCTGCCTCTGTCCCCAGGAAAATTACTGAAAAGATTTCATCTTAAACAGCATATTCCACAGTAACTACTGGCCCTTGTCAACAGTCTTAGAGAAGCAGCCAAAAGCTGCTCAACATGACTGTGTTGGTGGGAATATTTTCATACATTTCAATGGGTATTGTCTCAGACCAGGAATGAACAAGACTGTTCTGCTTCAAGTCCGTCCACCCAGGGACAGTGGGGCAATACTGGAAAGCTCCCACTCCCAACACTGTGGAGCTGCTCCTCTAGTCCAGAGTCATTCTGCTTGTTGGCAGATGTCCTCCTCCAGGTCCAGTCATGCAAGGCAAGGAGATTTCTTCTCCCCACTACCTCCCAGTTACTCTTATCTTCAAAACTGCCAGAGTTTTGCTGGCAGAGCAGTTGCTTTTAACTTTCTTTGATCTGTTTCAGATGAAATTGAAGGGGTTTAGCTCCCACAGCTTCTATGGGTGATCTGAGCAACACCAGCTGATCTTACCTCACACAAAGGGTAATCTCTACTACTTGTGCAGCTGGATCCATAAGAGGATGCCTGCTCCTACTGCAGATTCCAGATGATGCAAGTTTTTCTCCTTTGCTACAGTAATTCCAACTAGGTGAAAATAGGCAGGTACCCCAGTGAAAGCTGACATGTAGTGGAAATATTTTAAAAAAATGTCTTTTCATGATATCACGCTGAGTAATATCAACACAGATCATGTGAACTGACCCACTAATCTGTTGCTATCGGCATGTCACAGAAACTTGAAGGCTTCATACAGCTTTGATTACAAAAATGTGCATTTTGCCTCATCATAGTGATTGAATGCAGAGGGAATGGGTTTGTCTTTAGGTTTGTTTATTTTTCCTTTTTCAGGCATAATGGAATTTTGAACAGTAAAATTACTTTCTGCCTTTTCATAGCTGTTTGGCTATCTGAGTCAAAAAAAGACAGACCAGACAGTGCGGCACTGCTAAAGGGAAAGAGATAAACACAGTAAAAAGCAACATTAATGAGCATGTTTTAATATTAAAGGTAAAATGTTTTTTCACTTAAACTACCTGAAAATCCACAATGAATCCATTCAAGTTGGTGGCATTATTTACTATATGTTAAAGGCAGAAAGTCTACTCCTGAAATGTCATTCTAACTTTGTACTTTAAAAATAAGTAAATGACTACATTGTCCTGTTCCTCTCTCAATTTTTCAATCCTTCTTTCATAGCTCAAAGTTGACTGATTATGAAAATTACACTTTTCCTTAAAACTAAAATCACACCATGCATGAGATAAACCTGAAGTACCCTCAGAGTAATTTTTTGTGTTGATGATTTTTTCCCAATTTTTTAAATTTTTTTAATATTTAATTTGAAATACAACTTCAACAAAACAAAATGAAGCGAGAATAAAAGGAGAGCAACTGAGGCAGAAATTATAAACAAAGCTGTTTTTTCAGGAGGGATGCCAAGGCTTGGGGAGGAGTCTGTATTATTCAACTTGTTTATATTAATAACCATGATTTGACACTTGGGAACTTTTCTGTACAAGTTGACAGCTATGACAATATGGAACTATCCCTCATGATGGCCAAGCAAAACCATCCATAGGTTTCTGAGACTCAAATGCAGAAAAGGGAAAAAGTACTGGTGTTAGCAACTGAAAAGGGCAGCTCATGAGAAGTTCTGATATTGTGCTGAGAGCTCAGTAAACTTTGAGGGCCCATGAGAATGGATAGTCAGAAGGCTGGAGCCATAACAAAAACTAAATTTTTACATGGTGCCGTCAGAAGGTCTCTCCTTTTTTATATATATAAGTAAACAAAGGCTTTTTTTTTTTTTTTAATTGCAGAACTGTTTGGGGATGATGAAGAGAAACACTCTGACAGGGCAATTCATCTTATCTGCCTGTATGTTTAACTTGCCCACGCCATCTTTCATTTCAAGTCTAAGTGTCAAGCAACCATTATGTAGAAGAAACAAAAAGGTCCTAGAAGGCATAACACTGCCTATTGCTAGCCATGCCTTTTTTTTTTTTTTTTGGGTGCCGAAAATGTATAAAATTACATTACCCCCCATAAGTACCTGTAAGTTATGACTCTTAAAACAACTGTGATTTCCATGGCATTTACCATTTTCAGCAAGGGTGGCATTCTCTGTGTGACTCTATCCCCAAACTGCCACAGCAAAACTGAAGTCCTTTACATCACAGTCAAGTCAATCCGGGATCTGAGAGTGAGGGAAAATAAAGCAGCAGCCAAACATTACTTCTTAGTTTTGCTAGTCTTACCAGAAAGCTAGAACAGACAGCGGGGGATAGGCTAAAGGCTCTAGGTCTGGCTGAAACAATGATCATCTTGTTTTGCTTTGCCATGGCCCCATAGCAGCATGGCAAATAAACAACAATGTGAGTACAGTCAATTCATTTGCTGTCTAGATTTGATTCATGAAAGCAATAACCAAGTGAACAGGGGATTCAAACCTTTTGGTTGCTTTTTAATTGTAGCTCCTTTCCATTCTATTTTAAGTTTAATTTGAAATAGTTTTGTGGGAGAAAAGCTGCAGGGGGACCCTCTTACACCATAACTTGTTCAATACATAGCTTTTAGTTTTTGCCTTATGTGAGAAAATATTTTTGCTTCTCTCTATTGCTTGATTAAGACATTCTCCACAACATTATGTTAATACTATAATTTGGATCTTTACCTTTTAGATATTCAGTTGAGGGACTGACTTTTCAGACTAAGAACCCATGGCTCTGATATGTGAAGCTAATTGCAGCTCTAAAATTCAAAACGACTTTGCCATTTTTCAAAGGAGCTTTGGTAAACCCTCAATTCTTCAAGGAACAGCTTATGCTATTTTATTGTTAATGGAAAGGCTTACCTAAAAGGAAAGAAAAAGCATTAATATTGTCCAGTCAAACTAATATTTGTGAACATAATAGACACATACTGAAAGAGCACAGACTGGATTTGTCATTACCCTCAATCTTATGTGCTCATTTAAATTACCACAGAATCTTAAATGCTATTCAAAGATAAAGCAGAACATTCCTCATCAACCCTGTGATGGTATAAGCAAGTACACAAGATGAAAAGCAGCAGAAATTCTGGCTCCGTACATGTACATGCAGTGCTCCAAATAACGTGGAATGATGATGATCTCAGCTGCCCAAGAGCTGAGAGTTGCTGAGGAAGGAGGCATAGCTGCCCTCCTCAGAAATGGTCTAATGTCTGTCTTTATTAGCTCCCTGAGTAGCCACATACTCCAGTTTTATGTCATTCTGAGCCACTGGAAATCAGTATCTACTAGCTGCAGAGCTACCTGCAGTCAGCTAAGCAGCCTTTATCGTCAGCTGTGGGGACAGCAGCCAGTGGGGTTCAGTTCCAGTCCAGCAGTTGTAGTTAAATGGAAGTCAGATGACCTTGCCACAGGGGGACTGCCCACCAGTACAAGGAGGTCTCACAGCTCCTGCTGATTCATAAGCCCTGACTTTTATAGAAGTAAAATGCAACCAGCCAGCCATATTTTTCAGCTCTGAAATCACAGAATCACAGAATATGCTGAGTTGGAAGGAACACAAGGATCATTGAATCCAACTCTTAACCCTGCACAGGACCATACCTAAGACTCACACCATGGGCCTGAGAGTATCATCCAAGTGCTTCTTGGACTCTGCCAGGTTTGGTGCTGTGATCACTACACTGAGGAGCCTGGTCTAGTGCTCAACCACTCTCCGGGTGAAGAAGCTTTTTCTAATATCCAACCTAAACCTCCCTTGACACATCGTCAGGCCATTCACTCAGGTTCTGTCACTGGGGACCTCAGAGAAGAGATCAGTACCTGTCCCTCCTCTTCCCCTCATGAGGAAGTTGTGAACTCCAATGAGATCTCCCCTCAGTCTCCTCTTCTCCAGGCTGAACAGACCAAGTACCCTCAGCGGCTCCTCGTACGGCTTCCCTTCAAGGCCTTTCACCATCTTCATTGCCCTTCTTTGGATGGGCAAAGCTTAATATCTTTCTTATATTGCAGTGCCCAAAACTGCACACAGTATTCAAGGTAAGGCTGCCCCAGTGCAGAGCAGAACAGGACAATCCCCTCACTCGACTGGCTGACGATTCTTTGCCTCATGACCCCCGGGACAGGGTTGGCCCTCCTGGCTGCCAGGGCACTGCTGACTCATATTCAACTTGTCATCCACTAGGACTCCCAGATCCCTTTCCACAGCACTGTTTTCCAGCATCTCATTCCCTGCATGTACATCCAGGGTTGCACCATCCCAGGTGCAGAATCTGTCACTTCACCTGTTGAACTTCTTATGGTTGGTGATTGCCCAGCCCTCTAATTTGTTGATGTCTCTCTACAGGTGCTTTCTGCCTTCAAGGGAATCAACAGCTCCTCACAATTTTGTGTTGTCTGCAAACTTTCAGTCCTGCATCCAAATCATTTACGAAGATGTTGAAGAGCACAGGTTGTGAGATGGAGCCCTGTGGAACTCCACTACTGTCAGGTCACCAGTCTGATGTCACCGCATTCACTGTTCCCTTCTGTGCTTGACCTGTGAGCCAATTGTTCATTCACTGGATGATGTGTTTATCCAGCTGTGTTGGACATTTGGTCTAGAAGGATTCTGTGAGAGACAGTATCAAAAGCTTTACTGAAATCCTGAAAGATGACATCAACTGACTTCCCTTGACTGGCCAGGTAGGTTACCTTGTCATAAAAGGAAATCAGGTTGGATAAACTGGACTTTCATGAAGCTGTTCTGGCTGTAACCAATGACTGTGCTGTCTTTCAGGTGTTTTTCAATATTTCCTGAAATAATCTTCATAACTTTGCCAGGCACTGAAGTGAGACTGACAGACCTGTAGTTTCTGGGGTCCTCCTTCTTACCCTTCCTGAAAATCAGGACAACGTTTGTTCGCTTCCAGTCAACTGGGGCCTCTCTGGATTCCTAAGACTGTTTAAGAATCTTTGGCAGTGGTTTTGTGATGATATCAGCCAGTTCTTTGAGGATTCTGGGATGAATCCCCTTAGGATCCATAGATTTGTAGGGATCCAGCTTGAGCAGCAGACCTTGCACAATTTTAGGTTTGATTGGGAGTTGAAAAGCTACCTGTAAGGAAAGCTTGCCCACTTCCAAGCACTGGAGAAACCAGCAGCAGTTGTGCCCCCTTTGTCAAAAAACATGACTCCAAAACCATGTCTCTATGTTTCCTCATGATAGTAGATCCTGCTGTACTAGATACAGCAGGCTACTTGCAAACAAGTCCAATTGCAAATACTTACTAGGTAATTTCTTAAGAAAATATTTGAACAATTCTCTAAACATGAAAATTGCTTTTCTCAAATCACAACTGTGAGATGGGTAAAAATATATGTGAAAATGATGTTTTTCAGTTACAAAGGGAAATATGCCAAACTAGAAGGACTGTGCAAGTGTAAGTGAACCTAAAAACAACAGGGTTAATTAAACATAGAATGTGCCAAATCATTGCACGCCAATTCCTTTTCCATGGAGACAACTGTTACAAACCTCATTCTACATGGAAGGATGTAAACTAGCTCTTTGTGAAGATATCTTACATGAAATAGAATATGAGGTTAAAACTCTGTATATATTTAGGAACAAATAAAAAATTAAAATATGAACACACCCAGCAGTTTTTTTGCTGATAACATGATGTATTAATGTTGTAATTTCAGGCATTCCAAAAGTATTGTGTGTCCAAAGTTAGTGAGACTGCTTTTTATATTTTTTTTCCCCTGTCAAGGTTTATCACTTCATATTGTTTGATCACCTAGAACGTGGTTATTCCAGTTTTTCTCTTTGGCTTTGATAACATAACTTTTTTTCATAAATTTCACAAATTTGAAGTCTTATGTAGATCCCAAATGGAAGCCCTGCTTCCAAGCAGCACAAGACTTCAAATAGTAATGAAATTGGCAACATTATTTTACAATCAAGATACAGACATGCAAGTGTACTTATGCTGTACTCATTTATGGCTGCCAACCGTATAATACAATCAGTTTTGTGCATGACCACAGCAGCCAGATTTTCCCAAAGTCCCTGCTGATACCCCATCAAGTCAGGCTGCACAGATGACTTCTGAAGTGTCTCATTTAGGGCAGCCTTAGTACAGGCTCTCTCTAAATCTGTTTCAGGGACTCCATTTCTTGCCCAACACAGACCATTAATTTACAATCATCAGGCACTGCATCAACAGCCAGTCCTGCTCTAGTCTGCACTAGGATGGCCTAACCTTGAATATTGTGTGCAATTGCCGGTGCTACAGTATAAGAAAGCTATAAAGCTCTTAAAGAGGGCTGTGAAGATGGTGAAGGGTCTTGAGGGGAAACCATAGGAGGAGTGGCTGAGGTCACTTGGCTTATTCAGCCTGGAGAAGTCTGAGAAGAGACCTTAAAGCACTTATAACTTCCTTGTGAAGGAAAAGCAGAGTGGCAGGCACTGTTCTCTTCTCTGTGGTGACCAGTGACAGGACCCAAAGAAATAGTACGTGTCAAGGAAGGTTTAGGTCAGGTACTAGGTTCTCCATACAGTAGGTGGCCAGGCACTAGAATACGCTCCCCAGAGAAGTGGTCACAGCACCAAGCCTGCCAGACTTCAAGAAGCTTTTTGGGCAATGCTGTCAGGCACATGGTGTAAATGGTGTAATTCTTGAGGTTGTTCTGTGCAGTGCCAGGAGCCAGACATGATGATCTTTGCGTGTGTCTTCCAACTCAGGATACCCTATGATTCTGTGAATCTATCTCCATTCATTCTAGACCCACTCTGTTTTGAAGTATACTACATGTCACTGCTGATGAGCTCAGATTGTCCTGAGTATTGGGTCATTAGTTTAGGGATGACAAAATATAATACTGTGTTTTACTCACATGTTGGTTCTCAGGTGCAGCATACATGTCTTTAGAGGTGACCTCAGCTGTCCTCCTGACAGCACTGACTTTGGTAGTATGAAAATACTCAATACATTGTCCATGATATCTTCATTCTTGGTGCCACAGTACATGTGGCCTCATACAACCACACTGGCCTCCACGGAGACCACCCACATCCTCATGTGCACCCTAGTGCCTGCCAAGGGTGTGTATGTGAAATTCAGGACCCATTGTCACTGACTTTAAGATCAGCTCAACACTATATGATAAATGTAATCAAGAGCACTTACTGTGTGCCTTGCTGTAAATGAGAGGAGGAACAATAGCCTATCCAGTCCTTTTGGCCAAGCACTCTGAGGACTGGACTCCCACAAAAAGCAGGCTAGGACTGATGTTGTCTGAGCAAAGCAGCCATCATGGCCATTTTGACTTCCCAATTTTCTACCCTATTCGCTTTTTGCACTCTTTAAATCCTTATTATACTTCTGTCCCCTAGCCATCAAAAATATATTACTATTGGGAAAAATTAAAAAACCCTACATCATTATGAAACAAGAGATTGGTCTCTCCCACCATTCTGCCTTACTTCCACATTAATTTTAGTTCTCATATCTAAATATGGTAATTATTTGACTATTTGGATTCAAATCATGAGAGATATTTCTTGTACTTCAGCAGCCAAACATAGGGAGCTAGTACTAATCTGGCAGAGCTCATTATCTACAACATTGTGTTAATAAAATCTAAGGCAGGTCTGAAAACCAACTACCCTTTTCTAATTTGCAGTTACAGCGATCACAAAACTAAAGCCATCAAATTACAAATGCTGGGGCTTCATTTTTTCAAAGTGAGAATCTGTGTTTGGAATAACCAAATCACACTGAAAGATCATGTTTTAAACATGAGAGATAATTTTCAATACTATTTACAGTGAATCTATCACTCAAGGTTAAATATGACTCTGAAATCATATATTTAGTCAGGATGCCTGAAACTGGCTGCTGGCTTACACATCAGTTTCAGGTGTTGAGTGAAGCTAACACTCTGAAGTGTCTACTTTAATTTCTGGTACTATCTGTATAAAGACATGGGAACCCTGGAAGCCTCTGGAAAAAAAATAAATTAAAAAAATGAGTCATATTGATTTGACTTTGCTTACACTTTTACAAAGAAATCTTCAAAGATATGCAACAAGCCGCACTAACTACATAGCAATAATACTCACTAATTTAAAAGTATTTATTTCACGGATGCTTAGGTTTAGGATCCACTTAGGGGTCTCCATACTTACAGTATAAGGAAAGGGAATACTTCCTTGGTTATATGGTGTAAGATTATTCATGTTATGGTTGGGCCTGGGCTATAAGCACTTGTGCAGGGGCTTTCACACTACCTGTTCCTTTGTTTAATGACAGATGAAATAATGGAAAACCATTTTCCAAAGAATACATGTTGTCAGGAACAGTCTATGCTAGCCAAGTGGTCCAACACTGAACAGACAAACAGTGAGATTGAGTTGAGTCTACTTATGTATATATGTAGCTAAATGAACAGAGAGAGTTGAGGAAGATCAGAGAGTATCTAGGAGATGTCTAGAATATAAAGCTGAAGAGCAGCTATGATGATATGTGGGGGTAAACATCCATTTAGACAAAGTTTAGACGTTTGATTACAGAAAATGTATTCTGCTGTTTGATTCTTGCCATGTCCAAGGGCAAAGAGTCTTTCTCAACATGATTTATAAATGAAAAGAACCCCTTTTATATAAAAGAAATGAGAGATTATTCAGCTCCATCATCAGCTTCTGATATTGACTGATACAATCAGATCAAAATGGAATACTACTGAGAACAAATGATGTATCTTCATTAAAAAGAAGAAATTGAAACATTTCAAGATGACCTCATCTTCCAGATGTGTTAGTTTGGTATAAATAAATCTATTTTTTTTCTCCTTATCAAAATTTCTTCCATGTAACCGTATCTAGAATGTAGTAGCTTTCATTTAACTTACTCCTTTGTCTGGTGAGATGTGTGTATTTTGACACTTACAAACTCACAACCTGGTGAATTCCTGCTTAACATTTCTTTTCCTTTCTCTCTTCCCTTCCAACTCAGAATATTTGTGATTCTGTGGTTCTCTTTGCTGCAAATCTTCTGAATAACTTTCTTTTGTAGTTATGTACACGAACTATACAAAAGTGTATTAAGAGTACCAGAAAGAGAATTTTTTTTTTAAACCACATTCACAGTGATCTGTTATTATTGCTGGTCTGATTGCCATGCTTGTGGTGCTACTTCCTTTCTACTTATTAAGAAGCTGATCAGATAAGGTAAAGAAAGATACATTAGTATGATCCTGGTACATAGATGGTATAATAGCAGCAATAATGTAGTAAACGTACCATGTACTTTTCATTCAAGTATCAGTTGGAGAAAAAAATAGGGAACCTGGTTAATGTACTTTGTCTATGAAGACCAAATTTCTATCTCATAGATCCAGGAGGTGCCTGCTAAATAACATAAACTAATGCAGGACTTCACTGTATTCTGCACTGCTTCTGCTCCAGCTCTGGATCTGTGTCAGGGTCATGAACTTTCTGTGCAGTGTAAATAATTGATTTTTCACTATGGCTGTTGAATGGGGAAAAAAAAAATCAGATCAAACCAATTGTTGTTTTCTTAACTCCCTGTTCCTCCTAAAATTGCATTTAAGAGAAATGTTCTGGACTACCAAAAGTAGAAAGGATCAAGTTGGTTTCAGAAAAACAACATAAACTGTCTAAAGTCATAAAACTAAACAGAAAACAGAGAGCAAAAAGCAGAGTGCTTCCTTGTGTTAACTTCAACTTCCCCATTGGCTCCTACAGAAATCTGAGTATCTGTGTGCCCCTGCTGACACTGTGCTCTATTCCCTGGGCTAGTATGGGCTGTGCAGGAGCAGGACATTCCCACTCTCCTTCCATGCTGCTGTTACACTTTGCGTAAGCTCACAAATGCATGAACTGGCACCCAAACAGCCCACATGGATGTGACAGACTTTCACCGCCTATGGTTAGTACATTCTCAAAATACTTTTAGTTTGTCTCAGAGGTCCTTTAATTGTTTTATAAGGAGTAGAAAAGTTCTAGGGGAAAAAATGGTTGCTGTAGCATGCTGTGGTTTAGAAGATGCTCCAAGCCACAGTCAGGGAAGGAGATGACCTGAGCTCTCACCTCCTCCGTGAGCTGACACTTCCACTTTTGTGATGCAACTGGATGAGCTTCAGCCAGCTGGAGCCATACTGGGAGCTTAACTCAGATTCACAGGGGACAATCAATTTTTGGCTGAATTTGCTATTTTCTAAAAATGTTGCACAGTTCTATTAGTATGCCAAACCCATACTTGTTCACCACACGGACTAGTTCTTGCTTCATGCTCCACTCTGAGAGCTCTGGCTGCTAAGGACTGAAAGCCACGAGGCTAAGGAGCCTCAGCAGGAAAGTACTGTAACAGCAAAACTTTGAGAGAGTCCAGCAGACAATTCTTATTGTAGCTATTGAACCTGCAAGAGTTCAGCTTAGCAACACTGACTTTTGGGGGAAAAATTGGACAGTTCTCCCCCTTGTCAGTATCTTTATTCAGTTTCGAAAAGCACATAATAATATTTATTCATTGAAAATGATTAAACTAAATTAACTGGTGCTATGACTAATAAAACCATAGTATTTACACAAGTGATTAATTTGGTTCACTAGGAATGGACATTGGCTGACCTGTAAGCCTCATCTAGGAATCATATTTAATAATATATACCTTCAAATTTGATTTGCCAATATTGAGGAAAACAAATATGATGAATATGCCACTCAATCTTGAATAAATAGCATTGAATTTCATCAGCTTGGATCCATTTGCATACACCCTAGGTTTGATTCCTAAATACCTATAATGCATGGATATTCAGAACATGTGGATGCAATCTAATGCGTTATAAAAAACGTTTATGAACACAGAAGAGAAACAACCCTATCACAGTTCCAGGGAGTCAGCACAAGAAAAAAAAGTCCTCATGAATTAGTGAGTCCTGATGCTGTACTCAGATAACTGAACCATGTCTTGGTTCAATTTCTCAGTAAGAAATAAGAGATTTTCTAAATTACTCTGTAGCTGAATGTGGAAAAAAAAATGTTAATGATATTCCTTTTTTCACACTAAAAATATTCTTTCTGCTAAATATATTGTGCTGCTATTAGTTGACATCTGAAATTAAAGTGAAGAAGAAAAATAGGGTTAAAATACATATGTTATTCATATGAAGAAAAATTATCATGCACAGTTTTTGTCAACAGAGGAGGGTGTGTTCAGGGCTTTCTGTATGTGTTGTGCATTAGCCTGGACCCCTTAACTCTGCAGCCATTACTCTGAGAAAGCTGCCCTCAGCTATAACAGAAGTTTTACTTTCCACATGTGTTCCTAGTGTGTGCACATCTGCATCCAGTGTGAATGATTCAATGTGCTTTGGGATTCCGGCTGTAAGTAGTAAATTAGACTGAAATAAGAAGCTACCCCAAAAAAAAAAAGAATTCAATGTAAGTGCATATACACACAATATGGAACAGCAGCTTTTCTTTTCAGTGCTAGGCTTATCTTCTATCTGCAGCTAGTTACATTAAGGCATGAGCATTCATTCACATGAGATGTTTGACGCCATAAATCTCAAATTCTCTCCTTGCTTCCACTCTTGCCTCCATTGTGCTGGCTATGCTAATGAAAAGCAGGTTTTGAGTTTCATATGTACGTGCATGTGTGCAAAAGGAAGGGTTTTGTTGTATAGGCACCTCTACTGCTCAGCATAGAGATAGAAGTCCACTGAAGGAGAAAAAGTATAATATGTGCAATAAATCTGGAGAAAAGCAGGTAGATACTTTTTCTAGCCTTATAAGTGTTTTTTATAAAAACATAGAAGCCAATATATCATTTAAAATTTAGAAGTGTATTGTGTTGTATTTCATGGTGTCTACAGAGAAAAGATTTTTAAGCACCTGGCAACTATTTCAGACAAAAAAAAAAAATTGAAAAAGCAAGGACAAGCACTAGAAAGGGGGAGGGGGAAGCCAGAGACTTCTCATTTGCACATGTAAAAATGCAAATTTGATCCATGTCTTTCTTATCTAGTGGTAACAGACTTAGCTGGTAGAGCACAATAGCACCTACAGCTCTATGGCCAAAATTAATGAAGTTTAAAAAGAATTGATTGGATTATGGAAGTATTTCTAAAAAGCCACATGTTTATTAGCAGATGTCCACCATGTATCCAAGAACAAATGACATGAAAATCTTGAAAGAGGGATGTAGCCCCTGATTTTGGGACACAGAGACACTTAGGAGCAGTAAGACTTCTTGTCGTGAAACTATTAGGTAATTCAGAGAAATGTGGAAACTCTGACAGGAGCTACCTATTTCCTGTTTCTCCACCCATGATCATATAAGTCCACAGTCCCCTTTAAAAGCAAAGTTCATTCCTTTGGCTTGTGCCAGATTAGTTTACCTCTGTAATAGCTGGAGCCTAAATAATGTGGACATAGCTGCAGAGATGGACTTAGTAGATTAGTTTTCCCAAAATGTCTGTAAAAAACAAGCATAATATTAACAAAACAGATAGTGGTTTTGTCTCCACATTAGGAGGGAGTTTCCCTTGTGTAAGGGTTTTAAGAATTCCACTACTGCAGCTGAGGGCTGCTGAATTAGAGGTGATTGGACGAAGTCTCTCCAGTACGAATTCATCTGTCAAAACTTTTGTACTGCACAAAAAACGGTGGAGCTTTTATAAAACTGAAAAATTATGTTTTCCTTTCCTGTCTCACAAGTAAGTGTGCTGAAGAAAGAGAGGGTTGGAAGTGAGTATAAAATTAGAGTTGCACTTGGAAATGAAAGAGGAATATACACAGCTGTAGGGTTTTTTTCAAAAACAAACAAACAAGACAACAACAAAAAAACAAGCTCTCTGCTTTTGCAGGGATAGAACTTCAGCTGGGTAGCAACACTGGGCAAGAAAAAAAGCTTTCACAGAGTCTACAAACCACTTGCAAGTAATTTGCTATCTCTCTACCCTTCCATATGAGCTGAAATCAGATACAAACTAATTACTGCAAAGGCAAAATCGGGCACAGCCACTGAAGCAGCGAGTTGCCAGGTGCAGGCAGGCTCTGCCAGATGGGCCCAGTGTGACTGCGTACCTCAAAGAGGGGCTGGGAGCCTGGCTGGGTTGGTGGAGGCAATTTGTAAAGAGCACAGCATATGCCACCTGATATTCAGAGGGGTATGTATCTGTTGCAGTTTACCTGTCATTTTTGTCAGGCTTTCTACCACATGGCCCAATAACTCCATGCTGTGGGAATCCAACAGCAGATTGGACGCCACGAAACTCTCACATGCTTCCACATAATTGTCTTCCCATGTGCCCTTTTTTATACCTATTCAAGGAAACCACTCATTAGAAAACAGCCTGTAACTCTGCCTGTGGCCAACCTGGTCCACCAAGAAAGTTATGACTGACTTTGGTTCTTCCTCTCCTGCCCTGGGGCTCCCCAGCACTGCAGCCTCTGTGCGCTCATGTCTGGATGCTCACTGTGGAGAGATAGCCAGTACATTGCCCTCATGCAGAACAGGGAATTCCTGCACTCACTGATGTACTCAATCATGATGAAAGACACTTTTGGCCTTACAACTACAGAAAATCTGAGACTGGAGTCAGCTCCCAGCTCTGTAAATGAGATCAAAACTCCCCTTACTATCAGCAGCATTTCTCATTTCTCACATCAGAGGTAGACAAAGGGGTCCACCATGCAGTTAACAATGGGACAACAGAAGATGATTTTGTTCTGTAGTTATAGTTTGCCTTTTAAATCTTAAACCCCATGGCTTTTAATTTCCATACATACCTTTTTCTTTTCTTCTGTGACATTTAGGACTAGCATGTACATATCACTAACCCCATCATTTAGAAGCTTTCCATGTTCTTCCATTTAAAAACTCTTCAACAAATCAAGTCTCCTACATACTTGAAGACATCTGAGGTATTTTGGTGCCATGTTCACTCCTGAGTTTGTAGAACTGGACTGAAAGTTTAGTGCAATGGAAAAGACTGGTGAAAACTTTGCTAAACAGATGATCACATTCGTGAGTTTGTTTTACTTAGTTAGCATTTTTGCCTGCTGTGAGGTGTTTTCCTTGGATGGTTACCTACAAATACAGCACTGACCTCAGTGTGCATGAAGCAGGCCTGCAGAGACAAACAGAGCCAATTGGACATGCTCTATAAATCATCACCCACATCCTTCCAGCAGCAAAAATAAAAAGGAAAGGAGGAGGGGGTAAAACAAGTGATGAGTGTTCCACATGAGGAAATGGAGGCTATTTGGTGTCACCAGCTGGAAATACTCACAGTGTTAAAGAGAAAGGTACCAGCACGAGCACTAAATATTATAAATAAATACTATCGTCTTACAGACGTCTTGTATGGGCAAAATAATAGGCCTAAAAATGTTCTCTGCTTTAAAAGATACTCATCTCAAAGAACAAGTACAGAAATGTAATATGGCTTATGAAACCAGAGTTAAATCCAACATAAAAGGCATTATTCACTTATTCATTAGCAAAATTCACTCAAGTTCTTCAACTCTGAGTGTGTCTGAGGTGGTTTCAACTGCTGTGATGGGCCAAATCCTAGGCAAGCACCTAAATTATCTCCATTTTTCCCAAGTATCCACAGAGGAAAAGTCATCATGGGATGAAGTAGGTAAAGGAATCCTGCCTGCTGCCCTTCTACCACAATTTCAGCCTGGATAAGTCACAGAGCAGGATCTCAGCATGCTCCACTGCACAAATCAGCTTACGTTTAAGCTATGTTGCATTATCTGATTTAGGTAAGATATATTATTTCCTAAGGAAAAGAAAAAAAAACAAGGAAAAAAAAAAGCCTTGAGGAAAACCAAGATTTTTTTCCACTGAAGAGTTTTCCCAATGGTTCTCTCAATCCTTTGCACCACTGCATTTAAGGAGGGACTGAAATCTGACTTTTTCATGTACCTAGTGATTTTTCTAAGAGCCAAATTACAGCATCAAATTTGTTCTGACTCTATTCAGTTAAAACTTCTGCATTCTGTATAAATGAGTATTAATTAAGGACTGAGATACTAATCTGAATTCTCAGTCTTCTTCCTGGCTCATGTGTTGAGTTCCTTGAAAGCATTCAGAACGACCCTTTGTAGGAAAAGCTCTATCCTAAGGGGCCTATCTTAGCAAGAGGGATCATAGCTGAAAATCCCAAGTGAAAACATGCAATTAATTACTTTTGGAGATCTGGTCCGAGTCTTTTTCTGCTCCTCAGCATGTCCTATTCTTTGATCATTCTCTTTGCTAATGCTTCTTTTGCTTTGAAGAGAAGGTCTTACTGTGTTCCACTTGGTGATAGAGCACATATAATTAAGGGGTGAAACAGTTAAGCCCTTTTGGATGTATGTGCCTTAGCAAATACAATGTGCCAGTGACTGGTCTGCAGCCCCAAGGCCTGCTGCTGTGTCATCACTCACATTCACACAGCTAAATTGTCTTGTCCATTCCCCACCACGATCTTCATCCAAAAAAGGGAGACTGTTCAAATTGTCCATTGAAAGCAGTCTCTGGCTTGTGCTAACTCCTGAACTATGCCCAGGCATTGGTTGTGACTGCTAGCTGGCTGTGGCCAAAAATACCTCAGGGATGATGCTGAAAGGTGAACTGCATGGATGATTGGGTGCCAGGGCACGGGCCCATATTCTGGTTCATTTCAGCTTGCTAATGTAGACATGGTCTTGGTGGACTCAGTCTTCACTAAGAGTCTCAATATGTTAGATTCAGCTACCCTGACTTTGGGCTCGCTTATGTTTAAAGTATAGTTATGTTAGGTTTTCCACGCAATCAATAGAAAGACATTTCCAGAGAATTCAGATCTCTTTACATTACACAACACACCCACTCATACACACCTGCTCACACAAGAGAAGCCCAGATAAACAAAAAATTTTTTGATGTATTGATGGGAAGTGGCAGTAAAAATATCAAAAGACAAAGAATTTACCACATAAATACAGCATTTCTGCTTCAAAAAGATGATGGATGCTAATGATCTGCTTGGGTTTTGTAGAGCTGAAACGCTTTCCATGGGTAAGCACTTCTGACTGTTCTGGGCAGATCCCCACATCATAGTTGCCAGGTGGCTTTAACCTAGAAGAAAGATTACAGATTCTTTCTCTTCATAAATCACTAGGTATAACATTCCGATGGATTCACCTCATCAGCTGGTACAAGTGGAATATAAAACTGTCCAAAGAATTTTTGGTGCGGGTAATCTTCAAACTCTTCCTAGATACACATATGAGTTGACTGGGGTGAACTTGTAAACACTGAAAATTATTGTTGTCCATCAGCAGGATGGCTAC
This sequence comes from Campylorhamphus procurvoides, assembly GCA_013396655.1. Lineage (NCBI taxonomy): Eukaryota > Metazoa > Chordata > Aves > Passeriformes > Dendrocolaptidae > Campylorhamphus > Campylorhamphus procurvoides. Next base: position 23,125 of record WBMV01004567.1, read on the forward strand.
AGTCCAGAGTCTTTCTTAGACCCATTTGTGCCTGTGCCTGGTTTACCAATGACCATCTTTGGTTTCACAAATCCATGACCACTGTCAAACTCGAGTGATTTATAGAGCAAGAATCCTCCCAAAAGTCTGCAGGCAGGGTTGCAAGCAAGTGCTCTCACCAGTAGCCTCTAAATTGGTATTCTGCTAGGTTCAGCTTAAGAAGAAGTATGCTAGAAGGGAAAATGCTTTAGCTAACAATAATACAGTAACATATTTAATAATAGAGATTATGTCTTAAATCAAAATGTTTGGAAAATTTTGATTTACAGCTTCAAAAGAAATGAGATTGCTTTGCCTTTTTAGGGTTTTCTTAGAAGAGAACTAACAAGCAGAGAATAAAATCTTTTTTAAAAAATTCTGTGACCAAAATACATATTTTCTCTTTTCATTCTTTTTTTCTTAGACAAATTTTAAGTATAATTTTCTGCATAGTTGTTTTCTGAATAACTTACTAAAATAATTTCTACTTACTATTTTGCTATTGCAACTTCAAAACCAAAACCTTGCCTTGAAACCTGACATTTGTTTTTTTAAAATCTAGCTTTTCTTCATGAATGTCTCAGATTCACTTTTGGTTTTTTCTATTTCTTGAATTATCATCTGTATATTCTTTGCACACCATGATTGCAGCAAGTATTATTACTGTGTGTTCTCTTAATAATAGTAATGACTTTCACACATAATTAATAAAATGGAGAAACCAGTAGCTGATTTCACTAACTTAGCTGATAATGAAAAGGTAAACCTGTTAAATTCATTGTCACTTTTACTACAACAACAACCTGGTCAACTGGAAATATTACCATGTAAGTACACATTTGTATACATAACATTTATGTATATAACTCATATATGGGTAGAATTGATGTATGGTTTCAAAACTGATTAAGCACTAAGCAAAAATGACAAATTATCTCAAAGAGGAAACTAAGAATTCAAGCATAAACATTTTATGTAAAGCTTAATAAACATGTGGAATAAGTTAACAGGAAAGGTGACTGCAGCAAAGCACAGAAAGGAGTTGAAAGACAGCTCTGCAGATCTTTTCCTCTCTTTTCTCCTTTCTCTCTTTTGTTTTCACACAGGAAAGGATTATGAAACATAGTGAAAAATCAGAGAAGTACATTTAAGACAGACTGAAAAAATTCCCACATGCATGTGAGGCCAGAGGGCCTTCTTGTTCCTTAAAATATATTATATTATTGATATGGGCCTCATTTTCAAACTAACTACAGGTCAGCAAAAACAATTTTACTAGGGAGACCATCCATGTCCTACTTGCAGATATGATGCCTTGTTCAGAGGAAACCCAGTCTTCAAGAAAAGCAGCTGTTTTGGCAGCCCACCCCACACTCACCTTCCCATCCCCACAGCAGGCTCCTTGCACAGATCACAACCTGAATACGAAACACTGAGTTGTGTCAAATGGCAAAGTGCCTCAAAATGTTCATGGTGTGGGTGCTGTGCTGCTTCCCTGAACTCCCACATTCCACTGCTCATTTATATCTCCTTTCTGAGTTGGGATTTATCAGCTTGTTCACAGATTCTCCTTGAGTTGTCCCTGCTTGTAGCACCTCCCTCCCTAACAGAGTTGACGTGGGGGAATTTGCCATTTTGGTACATCACTCCATAAATATATTTATTGGATTTAGCACTGTGTGGAGTTAAAGGTTTCTGAAATGTGTGCACAGAGCGCCTCTGTGCTCACAGGACACTTCACACTTCTTACACTTCTTAAAAATCCTGCGACAAATCTTAAAACCATGTAACCAGGGCAGGTTTGCATTGCACAGAGGTACAGGTTCTGTTGGCTAAGCTGATCTATCAGCTATTGTTTAATGCAACCTTTTATGTCTACTTACAGGGGCATTCCTTTTAGAAATATGTGAATGAAGCTCTGCCATTAACTGTTCTGCTGCTATTTTACTAGCTAATGTGTTATGCACATTACAACTGTTGACCATGAGATCAACAATTTTCATAGTGATGCCTAAAATCCTGGAAAATAGGCACTCAGACAAACATCAATTGGAGAAAGATAGACAATACCTTTATTCGGGAGATCGGAGACTCCGTGCCTCCGCTGGCCCCACCAAACACGCGTGGATCAACGTCGAGGGTCCCCACACCTGAGACGACGACGAAGACCCAGCCCTCAGTAGGGTTACCCTTTTTATACCCTTTTACCCAATTAACGTATGAAATATCCATAACCAATCACTATTTCTAATTTCCCCGGTGGTCCACCCCTCAGGGTCCCGGGCCATGCCCCCCTGGACCCCCTCCAACGGTTTCTGGGCTCTTCTTTTGTTTTGACTTCAAGTTATCTTGCAGGTGTCTCTGAAAAACACCATGGCCTTCAAAGAGCCCCAGAATATGTGAGAAAGTCCCTTTAGTAACTCTAAACACCCCAATATCTGAAAGCCTGAAAAACATCGTGGCCTTCAAAGAGCTCAGGAATGCTGAGAAAATCCTTTCAGCAGCTCCAAACATCCCTTAATATGTGAGCAAGAAACCTATACCTCTAAAATCCCAAAAATCCACAAAATTCACTCCAAACCTTAGGCATCAATAGCAAGGGATGTGTCCCATACCCATTGCATTCCCAGCTATGAGTAAGTATGTTTGGCTAAATCACATAAATGAGTTTCAGTCTGAGTCACATTTTTTAAATAGCTGAAAGATTTTATCTTTACCACAGAAACACTTTCACTTTTGGCCAGTTATGAATAATGATATTAAAATACACACTGGTGTAATCCTCATTGCAGATAAGAGGATCTTGTCCATCACATGGCTGCCTCATTCAAGCCAATCTTCATTCCTCAGGAAATCTTAATATAGCCAATGCTGAAAATCTTTGAAATGCTGAAAATCTTTGAAATGCTGAAAATCTTTGAAAAATAACAAAGTGATTACAGATGTGTCCAAACAGATTTGAACAGTAACACCAGAGACAAAAATTGAAAGGACCAAATTTTCAGCAGTAGTAAGCTAAGGTATTTAACAGATATAGCACCAAAAAAGTATATTTTAGGGACACACTGAACAGACCTTCATGTAAAGCAGTTGCCACCCCAAATAGCCTTTGATTTTCTCACTTAAAGAAAGCAACAGATGAAATGTCCGGTTTATCTCTGCTAGATAATGAAAGATTCACAACTATAAAGCTTATAAACATCAATAACAAAAATAGCAATACTGATTTTCTTTCATTATGAAACTATAAGGAATTTTAGATGAAAGGATGTTCTGAATGAAATGTCTGCTTATTTCAGAAAGGTAGTGGTGGCACCTCAGCCCTTGTAACAGCAAAGGAAATAATGTTAACCCTGTAGCCAAATGGTTATGCCCCAGCTTCCCTTAGCCAGTGGCCATGAGGAAACTAGAAACAAAACCTACTATAGTAGTGTCAAGCAGTTGTAAACATAGTCTGGAGAATTAAATGACCTGAATACAAACCAGAGAAAAATAAAATACTGAACTCTAATTCAGTGTAACATTTGCTAGTCTATCACTCCATTCCCTAATGCCCATCACCTTTTTTCTCTTAAAAAGTATAACAGAAAAAAACAACCAAACAAACAAAAAAAAACCCACCCAAATTAACAAACAGATTTCTAAACTGGACTTGAAGTTTGACACATCTTTTGCAGACCTATAGAAGAGCTCCTATGTCCCAAAACTTGTCTGGTTTTCCAACTATACATCGATCTAAAAATGCTAATTACTTCTCCCTACAAACTCTGCTTCATGTAGACTTCTTTAATCCAGGGCTCAATATGATTTCTACTGAAGTGAATAGAAAACTTGCCATTGCCTTCATTATAGCAGGACCTGGCCATTACCCTGCAGTGACAGCTTTTCTTACTGAATGAGATTATTGGTTACTCAGCAGCTTCATTTCTGATTTGGGAGTTAGAAAGTTGATAAAACTATTTAGGCAGTCAAAAGAGGTTACTCTAATTTTAAAATTAATAGTGATTCTAGGAGCAAACCTTCATCCCTAGAAAGTAAACAGATGATCACAGGGAAGTAAAATGAGCTAAAATATTATTTACATTTTGATGCAATTGCTCAGCAGAATTTTTGTGGATGAAATCATCCCATAAAAGGGGAAAGGGGAAGGTTTCCCTCCCTTCCTCCAGCACAGGAGACAGGAACCAGGCCCTGCATTTTTGTGTGACACCAGTGTGTTCTCATACAGGGACTAAAGATGAAGAAACAATTATACCCACCAACTCCAAGTAAACCCCTAAAAGCAAGGCAGAGCTACCTGTAGCCCTCCAGAGAATTCAACAGGTCATCAAAGTGTTTCTTGAAGCTTTATTGCTCTTATGGATGATATAACTCCAAAGCTGTGGGGTGGGATGAATGGACATTATGTATGCACTAGCTGCCATATTTTGAAATGAGTTATACTCGTTTTAGCATCCCATGCAGAAAATGTTGCATGATGGAGGTGCCTGAATTGCTCTGCTAAACCAGTCTCATGCTGATTTCTCCTCACACTCATGCAGGGAAACATTTTCTTGTTTGCTATCTCAGCCTGGGAAACTGTGAAGGTATGCTAAATCTACCAGAAGCATCATTTTGCTTGTTTGAGATACTGCAGTCACACTTGGGCATTATATTGCACTAGTCTTCAATGACTTTTATTAATGTTTTCCCAGTCTTGCTCTCTAGTTTGTAGGGATTAGTTTGACGTCTGACACCATGTTTGGAGCTATGTCTGTTGCAGAAACCCTAACAGCGTCGTAACCAGCCTCTCTGGTCTCCATCATCCTTATTACTAATGAAGACACTAAATAGTCTACCTGACACAGGACAGATCTTTAGGGACATCCTCCTGATGCATCCTTTCAGTTTAATAGCAAGCAACTGATAACTACTATTAAAGGACAGCTTTTAAAGCAAGTCATGCACCCCCTTCAGAGTAGTTTTACTCAAGAGTCGGTGGGGTCTAGGCCACCGTTCATAAAGTCTTTAAGGGTGTAAAAAGGTCACATGCGAGTACTACCTTTTGCAGGAAAGGACCAGTGTATTGTTCCTCAATGCATATCCCCAGGAGATACTTGAGACCCTGCAGGGCTCATTTCAGTGTGATATAACAATGTGGACACTCACTTGGCCTACATCTCTTCCTACAAATGGAGGCATGCAAAGCAGTTCCCTGACTTGGCCAGCACAGCCTGGCCACATCCATGCTCTGAAATCCTACAGCCCTCCAAATCAGGCTGCCCATACACAAACCTTCTTACATGTATAGGCTCTGCTGTCGCAGGCTGAAAGTCTGCCAGAAACACTTCAATCAATCCAGCAGCACAGCCAGCTGCTTTCCGGAGCCAGTACCAATGCACCAGTGCCAGTACAGACATTGCTACACTATCCAACACCAAGTTCCTTATGATGCCAACAGGGAATGGTGATTATAATCTTTCAATACAGGAGTCTCCCTCTCATCTACTATATAAATTATATCAAAAGTGAATGAGTAATATTTGAGTCCTTCTTTTCACCATTTTTTATGAATAGTCGTATACTGTAGAACCAAATTCTAGTTAAATAAAAAAAATTACTTTTGGTGGCCAAAAAAACATGTAAATCAGATCATGGTGGATTCTGATGACTGACAGCAGGTCTCATGCATCTGACAAGGTGATGCCTAATAGAGATGTGTGCTGTCTCCAGTTTACAGACAAATCACCAAAGTTAAGTCACAAAAAGCAACATAAAGGGAAGTGATCACAGGACAAGAAAATAAGAGGGGGAAAAAACAAATGATTAAAAAGGAAATGTAATATCCTGTAAAAATCAAAACAAAGTGAAAAACCTTTCTAAGGAAAAGAGGGCACAAAGGGAAAGAGAATAAACAAAAAGAAAATAAGATACTAGGAATCAAGATAAAATGATCAGGTAAGAGAAAACAAATGAGATTATGGCTTGAGGAAAGGGGAAAAATATCATAAAAAAGTCTTCATTTAGACTCATATAATTGATTTTAATTACATACCTAACAGTTAAATAGACAGTATTTATGTGAAAATATTTCATGAGCCAGTGTAGAATGAGAACAGACTGGAAGATGATAACTTCAAATAATGATTGCTGATATTTGAGAAAATTCTCATTCCTCTAAAGCCACTGGGCTATTGTAGTTGAAATAAAAAACCTTTACACTAAACTTTTTTCATAGAGTTATAAACTCTACAAGAAGAATAAAAGTTAGTTCAAGACATAAGCAAGACTGGGTGATATGTGTTGCTCTACAACTGCTGTTGTGTTTTGAATTTTCTTGAATTTATTTGCCTTTACTTGTTCATTTCCACATGTACATGATCTTTCAAAAATCTAATGACATCAGCCATGGGCTAACCAAGAACAGAGTCACTGTTATCAGTAGGGAAAACAGATTGTACAAAAAAGAATTTTTTACAAACAGAGGAAACATCATTGTGAAATATATGACCCAAAAGAGCTTATTGCTGTCTTACAAAGGAGTAGGTTGATGACCTAAATCAACCATATCTAAATCCATATTGTTACAGAATTAAGAGATGTTCTTTATGAAGTGAGGGCTGACAGAAGATCATGGTTTTTAACAAATAATCCAGCTTCTGGACCATGAGATACTCATGTATTTGAAAAACTCAGAGAGGAAAAATCTCAAAAAGGGTGATAGAAGGTTTCAGCTCCTGTCTGCTTTTCATAAACACTTGAGCAGTGTCAAGGGCAAGGTTCCCAACATGCTGAAACCTGCCATATGTTAGCACCCACTGTATGTGTAAAGATAGTCACTTCTGGCATGAAACATCTTGGGACAATGAGAAGGTTTATAATACCAGCTCATCTTGAGTAAAGAGGATTTTCCTGTTACCAACTGCATTCAAAATGCTGGAGTGCTTCAGGTTTGCAAAGATGAAATAGTAATGGTATGTATGGACCAGGAACAACACAGAATTCCACAGCATCAGCAGTGCCATTATACCATCAGAGTCTAGAACCAGTAGAAATGGTCAAAACCCCAGCAAAATGAGTAAAGCTTTACCAGCCCACCTGAGCCCAACTCATTACTTCCCCACAGAGCTCAGCAGATTGACCCAGCACACTCACTCCAAACACTTTCTGTATAACTCACCCTTCCTTTTCCTGCTTCCCTGTGGTGACGTTCTTGCAACATCTGGATCTGTTCTTAGTTAAAAGGACAGGAAAAGAGTGGAGTGAAGCTGCTGTTATTAGCCTTACATATCAGTGCCACGGAAGAGCTCAAAGAGTTTGCCTGTATTTTTACATTATGAGCCTGCATTTTTACTGTTTTCTGTCTCTTCCAGTTCCTGCAGATCACCCAGCTGCAAATAGGCTCAAAATAAATGGAACTTTTTCATTAGCCACAGAACTTACTTTGAAACTTGTAAAACTTCTCACACTTTCCATTTCCATATAAGCTACAATAATTCTTGCTAAACTTTGTATTTAAAATAACTGTACTGTGTATGTATATTTCCCTGCATTACGTAATAGGGAGAGAGATCTGGTATCTAACACAGGGCTGAGTGGTTTGGGATTTTTTTGGGTTTTGTTTCCTTTTTTTCAGAGAGCTACAATAACTCCATATGCCAAAACACTAAAATAACTCCAGTTTTTTGTAAGTGGGAATGAGGCATATGCAACTTTCTCCATATGAATTTTTAACCTGCTATCTCCTAAGTTCCTTATAAGAAAGGTGATGATGCAAAACTTACTATTGTTTAAACAGAAATTAAACTTAAGACCAATATTTACCAAATCCAGATTTTTCACTGATAACATATAAACACTTGCTATCATGCTCTTAATAATAAGATACCTGGAGAAATCTTGATACGAACAATTGTTAAAAAAGGAAGGGTTGGTTTAGGTAATGGACAATACAAGGAAGATGTTTGAAGTTTTATTTCCCTAAGTCCATAACTTCAGCAAGGTAAGGGCTTGCAACACCATTTTTCATAATGGAAGCAAAATAGCATATTCCTAGCTGGCATGTTTAGTAATGAACCTTAACCACATGCAAAAACAAGACACATGGAAAATGCTGCACCTCTTTAGCCAGCAGTTCTTACTTTAATTGAGGAAAGATTCCTGCTTACAGTTGCAATTACCACAGTTGTTGGGGCAATAAAACATGATGGAAAGACTGCTTATAATTTAGCAAGCATCTTCCTCACCCACACCATCCCAGACTTCAAACCTATTCTCTGCCTGTCTGTGTTCCTGCTTATTGACTTCGTAGTTCTTTGTTTTCCATTTAACATTTTGTCCAGTTCCTTCTCGAGACAAATTTTGCTTCTCACCTCACCCACATATACTGACTTAGTATGTGAAGCCAGCTGGGAAAAATAAGGGTGACCAAGCAGGTTATTAAGAAGCAGTTTATGGGGCTGAGACATGGGAGAAGGGCCAAAACAAAGATTTATGGCCCCTTAAGCCCTAAGAGAGGGAGGGGATGGAGGATAAAAGGACCAGCAACCTGGTGAGAAAAGGGCAAACATTCCCAGAGGAGAGGAAAGCTAATTTCTGAAAGGCTTTTAGCAGTGGGCTTTTCAGCCCTAGATGCACTTCTATCAGTGTCTGCATAGTTTCCTCCTTCTGCACACATGCCATCTCCAAGCTGCCCTCCCACACCCCATTCCCCAAGTGGCCACTGTCACCTCATTATCAGCAAAAAGTCACAGAGTCACAGAATGGGTAAGTCTAGAAGTGACCACAGTGGGTATCTGGTAGAACCTCCCTAGTCAAGCTGGATCATCCTAGAGCGCATTGCACAGGATTAGGTCCAGACAGTCTCCAGTGAGGGAGATTTCACAACCTCTCTGGGCAATCTGTTCCAGTGTGCAGTCACCTGCACAGTAAAGTGTCAGTCAGTTCAAAACAGCAAATGAAAAAAAAAAAATCCTGTTCAAAGCTGAGTTACCATGTTGAGATAGAGCCACACGGGCTTCCACCTTGGCTTCTGGGCTTAATTTCCCATTGGCCAAGTGCTTTTTCAGTTCAGAGTCAGTTAACGAGAAAACACAGGGAGAAGAGATGCACACAGACAGAAGCCCAGCTGAATTTGTACAAGCTGTAGTTTTATTATGCTCTCTTCCTATGTCTCCACTCTTCTTGGCTTCTAGTTGATTTTTGGTGTGCTTTTTGTTGTGTCATTTCTCCATCCACTTTGGCTCCTCTCCATTGGCATGAAATGCTCTGCTGCCAGAGCTGAAAATGCTGAGCCAGCCTCAGGGGTCTTGTGAAGAATGTTGCTCCATTGCTCCATACAATTTAGCTCACTGTTATTGCTTGTAAAATAATCCTCTTTTAAATACAACCACCTTACAACTACTTTACAGCCTCCTGTGGCAATGAATTCCACATGCTCCTTAAGGACCACATACTTCATTTTATTTACCACTCATCATATGCTTTGTATAGTTATTCTGGAACAGCCAAACAGGGAAAGACACACACATTTATTTTGCCACTATTATACCACTGTATGTTCCACATTCTTAACCCCTTCAGTCAGCCACCTTTTACCAAAGATGAGGAAAATCGTTATTCCTATTACTATTTCAAAATTAAACAACAATCCTACAATCATGTAATTAACACAAAGATTTTTCACAGCCTCCTTCATTTTGTTCTTATGATATGTTATATCTTTCATGTGTATGCAGCTACCATAACTGTATTCCCTGATTAAATCAAAATTCTGCGTTTCCTTCTACTGACAGATTTAAATTACTTATTTTAAATAATCCAAAATTTTCTTTTTAGAAATACACTATTTGAATTAGGAGTGTGTGAAACTAATAGATGGGCCACCAATCTCTAATAAATGTGCCATAGTCCCTTCTCCATTGTATTTCAGTCTTTTAATGTGAATATGAAAGCATTGCAATTCATTTTCTGGGAAATTTGATCCACTACAAATTTCAGAACAGTTCTCCTACCAGAAAATCCACCTTGACCTACCTTGCCAAGACCCCTGTTGAATCAATTTGAATAAATTACTGTAACAGCTTGAGTTTTCATGAAGAAAGAATTGAAATAACTTATAATTTGACACTGTGCATTTACATCTATTTATTTATACTTACTCCTATTATTCCTGAGCTCTTCTTCATCTCCCTCACTTTATCATTCTGAATAGAAAAAAGATTACATAGGAGATCCACTAAATAAGAATCCTGTCAAAATGGAAAGTTGCAGTATTTTGGCTCTTGTCATTAAGCACTTGGGACTGTAGCCCTCTAATGCATGTGTGCCAGCAGTCTCTGACTTGGCCTGTGGGCAGACAACAGGTCATGCAGCCCTGGTCAGCAAATAAGGTGGCCTGAGTACTGGAGTCTAAGGCAGATTCTTGTGGCAACAAGGATTTATATGCACTGGATGGCATAGGCATGAAAAATAGACTGCGATTTCTCTCTTTAAATATACCTGTGTACCACCCCTAAAATCTCAGACTCCTGACCACTGTCATTATAATCTCCTACTCTTTCCACAGATGAGTTTTCATCTTTCTTCTCTGAATTCTTTAAATTCTTAGTGCTGTTTGGTGTTGATCTTCCCTTAAAGACTGATTACATTAGACTTGATTAAAAAAAAAAAACATAAAAAGAAAATCATACATCTCTGTACCATACTGTACCATTTCAATTATAGCAACAACAACTAAAGGCAATAGACAGCTCACAGTCATTCAGGTTAGTATTTTGTTTCCTATTAAAAAGACATTAAAAAATCTTAATTCCTCACATTCTCAGTTTGGTTTCTAATGAAAAGTACAGTTGATTGAAATGTTAATGAAGGAAAAAGGAGTTGAACAAGGAAAGGATTCTATGAATGTACAAAGATGGTTTTGCAAAGACACAGAAAAAGCTAATTATTAGAATGTCTGTCATCAGACGTTATCATGTCTGTCATCTGGAGGTACCAGAAATGCTGAGTGGTGACCTCCTGGTGTATACTAGAAATACTAGAAATTGTTCACTTGCCACTTGCCTGTACAGGAACTCATCTTAATTTCTGAGTAAACAGTTATGAGAATTTTTCTTTTCAGTTTACTCTTTGCTTCTTAAAAAAGTTAAAAAAAAAAGAAAAGAAAAGCAAAAAAGCGTTTAAATGGATTATTTGAAATCACTGTTGTTTTTAGGCTGAGGGGACTCCCTGTTAGTGTAAAATGCAAACACCCTGACCTTCTTATAATTTGAATTTTATACTGGGCTAGAGTCTTTTTGGTAGTAACATGAATTCAGCAGTGATTTTGTTCACGGTTGCATTTACAGGGCTAGGGCCCTGATAATGTTACAGTTAATTCCCCTAATGACAACCTAACCTAGCAGCAAACCCTGCCATTTCCTCTTAGCTCACCTCCTTCTCCAGGTACCTGGAGATATGTAAAACATTTCTCATCTTTACTGGCAATGCAGCCATACAAAGAGCCACCCTTTCCTGGGATTTCACTGGGAAATCCAGGTACAGAGACCTTAACTCCCTTTGTAAGGATAATGTTCTACAGACTAGCAGTATAATCTCAGAGGCAATATATTTCCTATATTAGAAAAAAGAATTAACGTTTTCCAGGAAAGCTTAATCTTGCAGATGTATTTCTGTATGGCTCATGAGTTTTTCATTTAGACAGCAAACATCCATAAGAAGAGGAAAATCTTCATTCAACGAAAAATCAGTCAAGAAACTCTTGTTTGCTTAAAAAATGTTGGATCAAAATGCTACAGTGCATGTATACAAACATTTGATAGAATTGCATTCCAGTTTACATTAAGTAGTATGATTCATCTATTACAGAATCACAGAATCATGAAGGTTGGAATCAACCTTCCAGATCATCTAGCCCAACCATCAATTTAGCACCACCTAAACCACACCCCCAAGTGTGTCTTTGAACACTTCCAGAGACCGTGACTCCTCCACCTCCCTGGGCAATTTATTCAAATTCCTAACCACTCTTTAAGTGATTTTTTTTCCTAATATCTAATTTCAACCTTCCCTGGTGCAACTTAGGCTGCTTCCTCTCATCCTGTTACTTGAGACACAGCAGAATAAGCGTATCCCCATCTCACTACAACCTCCTTTTAGGTAGTTGTAGAGGCCAATGAGGTCTCCTCTGAGACTTCTTTTCTCCAGACTAAACATCACCAGTTCCTTCCTAAGATTCGTGTTCCAGGTCCTTCACCAGCTTTGTTGCCTTTCTTTGGACACCCTCGAGCATCAAAATGTCCTTTTTGAAGTGAAGCACCCAAAACTGAACACAGTACTCAAGATGCAGGCTCACCAGTGCAGAGTACAGAGGGACAATCACTTCCCTGGTCCTTCTGACCACACTATCACCTTTGCCCTTCTTTGCTGCCTGGGCACACTGTTGGCTCATGTTCAGCTGGCTGTCAACCAGCACTCCCAGGTCCCTTTCTGCTGAGCAGCTTTCCAGCCACTCTTCCCCTAACCTGTCATTTCATGGGGTTCTTGTGACCTGAGTGCAGGACCCAGCACTTTGTTTTATTGAACCTCACACAATTGGCCTTGGCCCATTTATCCAGCCTTTCTACACTCCTCTTCAGAGTCTTCCTACTCTCCATCAGATCAACACTCCCATCTAACCTGGTGTAATCTGTGAACATACTGAGGGTGCACTTGACCCCTTAGTCCAGATCTTTGATAGGGCTGGCCCCAATACTGGGCCTTGGGTGACCCCACTGGTGACTGGCCACCAGCTGGATGTGGCACCACTCACCCCCAGTCTCTGGGCCTGGCCATGCAGCCAGTTTTTAACCCAATGAAAAGACCACCTGTCCAAGCTGTGGGCTGCCAGCTTGTCCAGGACAATGCTGTGGGAGATGGTGCCAAACACTTCGCTGAAGTCTAGATAGCTAACAGCCACCATCTTTTCCCCATCAACTAAGTGGATCACTTTGTCACAGAAGGAGATCAGGTTGGTCAAGAAGGACCTGCCTTTTGTAAACATCTTAGCTGGGCCTGATCCCCTGTATGTGCCCTGTGATGGTACTCAGGATGATCTGCTCCATGACCTTCCTGGTACTGAGGTCAGGCCAACAGGTAGTTCCCCAGATGGTCCTTCTCACCTTGCTTGCAGACAAGCATTATATTTGCTAATTTCCAATCAACTGGGACTTCTCCAGTTAACCAGGATTATGGCAAATTATTTAAAGTGTTTTGGCAAGCTCTTTCACCAGCTCCCTCATTATTCTCAGGTGCATCCAATCTGAAAATACTTATTAAATTTATTGAATTTAATAAAAAGCAATGGCCACTTTGGCAATCTCCTGGAATCCTGTAGTATTCATTTAGGTAGCAGGGATTTGTGAGCCTAATAATAGCAGAGACTTCAAGTCTTAAGTTGACACTGGATATGGACATAGAGCTTCCCTGTAAGGAGTTTGTGCTGCGAACAGCCACCTCTGGGACAGAGTGTAACCATAATTCCCCACCATAAAGACAGTGCCAACACACAATGGTGGAAGACAGAGTGATGTGTTTTTTCCTGACACATGAAACTTCAGCTTTAAACAGCTTAGAGGTAATAAAATATGAAACTCTGAAAAACACACAAGTTAATCTAAAACATAAGAAATGTGCAAATGCAAGAAAAAAATAATAAATGAAAACTGATTTGCACAAGGCCAGTGTTAAGCAATACTGATGTTAAACCAAGATTGAGGGACTTACTGTGTTTTTTGTTTGCATTATATCTTTCATATCTGCTAATCATATCCCCATGTTTGCAGAGGTCAAATTTCTCATAATTAAGGGAAAATATAAGAGCTTCATACAAAACAGGCTTATTATAAAAAAAAATGTTTACACTTTCACACAGGTTACAATCCTGATAACTTTGTATGGACACAATCCAATCCTGACAACAAAACAAAAAACAAAACCACCAACAACAACAAAAAACGCCCTCCCTGCCCACCCACCCTAAAAAGACAAAACAAAACACTAAACAAAAACAAACAAAATAAACACAAAAAAATCCCCAATCTGTTGGAATTTTCTTTTTCTTGATATTTTGTTGCTTTTCTGTGGCTTTTCATGAGAAGTGATTTTATAACCTTCTTCCAGCTGGTTGTCCATGCACTTTTAAGTATTGGCAAATGTTGAACATATGTAGGTCAAAGGCACCCTTTTTTCAATCATATTTCACTTTTATGTGCAATGGCTGCAAATTAAAGTAGTAGAAAAGAAGCAGCTTAGGCCCATAGCAACAAGGCTACTCTTGGCCCCACAGGAGAGCCATGTCCCTCAGCCTTACAGGACAGTGCTGTACCCTGTAAAAACTGCAAGCAACTTGATTTGGGAAAGGCTTTTATTAAACAACCAGAGGTACGGGGTTTAGACCCCACGTGTACATATCCAGTCCTGATTTTAACAAGCCCTCAGTTTCCTATTTGCAAATGAGAAATATTACAATTACTGTAGAATTTACAAACGTAATTTGAATGTTGATTAATATCAGCTCCAAGAGAGTGTTACAATGGGTATGTAACTATTCATGCAGACAGTAAGAGTATTCAATGCCTTATAGGAATCATTCATCACTTTCCTAGATCAGGGTTTTGATGTCCATTTCTTTCCCTACTTTTACCATGCACAAATAGACTCTGAATGCCCTCCCTTCTCCTCTTGAGTTGTTCAAATTCAGCCAGGAGCAGTGCTCACGCATCTGGCTAAAAGTACAAAATTATTTCTTCCAGCGGAAACCTATCCCAATGTGGGGATGACATGCCTTGTCATCACATGGGCAGGACAGAAACTACAATGCCATTTGAAATTTTCTTCTAGCAATGTGGAGTCAGTTGATTGACAATTTACATACACCATTTTTCTCTTTCCTTTAGAAATGGTCTTTCAAAGGAAAATTAGCTACCAGAGTTTCTACAACTCTTTTCTTCATCATTTGTTTTCAAAATATTTTTTTAAAGTGGCCTTTAGTGTAAAGAATGTTCAGGGCAAGAAAAAAAAATTGCAGAATATTTAAAAAACTTTCAACTTAAAAAAATCACAAAGCAAAACACACCCACTCCCCTTTCCTCCCAACATGCAAGACCAGTAGGACTCCCTGTGCTTAAAAATATCCCTTTAAGATATGAAATAATTTTCTCCTGGTAGATAAATGTACTTGGCCTTTTTGTTATAAGTGTGTGTGTGTGTATATATGCATTCCTTTCTATCAGTGAAAATAGTTCTGATTAGATTTTCTTGCTTTTCACAGTAACTAAATTCTATGAATAAGTGTTTGAAAATAGTCAGCTGTAACAGACAAGTGTCAAAACCCTACTCACTTCACTAATTGCAGATGATTATTATAAAAATGCGTTGGTGTTTACTATGACCTGGAAGGGGGAAAACAGAGAATCAATCAAGATTGCAGTTGTGCTCTGACTACCACTAATAACCAGACTAAGATGGTCATTCAGCAGATAATTAAGGTAAAAATGTACAAGTTTGTGGTGTTGTTTTTAAACAAGTCCTGCAGCAGTTTTCCATCCTGAGTTCATTCCCCTTATGTGAGCTTCCCCTGAGCATTTCTCCCTTAATGCAATACCACCTCAGCCAGTATAGAGAACAGATTTTCCAGACACCTCCTTAAAGCAAAGAAATTGTCAGTGGCTTGCTTCTTTGAGCTTATATTCTCCAAATAAGCCAGACAAAAAGTAATGTCCTGTGAAGAGACACTTGCTCTGCAGCAGAGAAGAGGAAGTTGTGCAAAATGGCCAGCAATGAGTTAGAAAATGCCCAGAAGCTTCATCCTTTTAATAATCCTTGTGAAGGCTCTAAAGCTAAATTTAAATCTGGCCTTATCAGTGATGCTCTGAACTGAGTGGTGTTTTGCCAGTCAGCAAAACTGTGCTTGCATCAACATAATGGGCTCTTCTGCAGTAGAATGCTGAGTAACTGACCTCTGTGGCGCTGTACTTTCCCGATGAATTGGCTCCCTTTCACAGCATAGATTTTGATTTAGAAGAGGTTTAAATTGTCATAAATGTAAGCTTTTTTAAATTTTTTTTCTTTAGGTTGCCATTGAGGAACTGTGAGATTCATCTTATTTAACTCCATTATTTACAGTGAATTTAACTTTCTGCTGAGCTTTAGTGGTGCTGTGCTCCTGCTAACCAAACCTAAGTATATCAACTCATTGAAATACTCAAGAGAGAGAGAGAGTCACTTACTGGACACTCTTACAAAACATCCAACATATTTTAGATATTTATTTCAGCACAAAAACTTTACTGCTTGATGAATAATATTCTAGAAGCATCTATTTCTTTCTGCTGACTATAGAAAACCCCTCAGTAACTATTCAAATAGAGACATTTATATTGTGAATTTCTGAAATAATTGAATGAAATTTTTAGAAATCGAGCACTTTCTACTGACACTTTATTTTCCTGCCTCAACAAAAAAATCCTCATTTCCAATGGACTTTTCTTGATAGGGTATTCCTTGAAGCTTTGTGATGCTTACTTATAGAGATAAGCAAGTGAGATGATAGAAATTTAATCAATTCCATTAAGAGACTATTTTACACTCAAACTAGTATCATGTTAAGGTTTGCCTTATAAGATCTCAGCTAAATATTCACCACCCATTTCTCACCTGGCTGAGTATTTTCTTTGTGTAGCTTGCAGAGTTCTCCTCCTGAAGATGTCAAGAGCTTTCAGGTCTTTTGTGGCAGTAGACTAAACCTGAGTTTTTTACTGTATTATTACATGCTATGTGCCCCTTTTTCCCAGGCCCCTGGAAAGCCACCTCCCCTTTCTCCCAGGTCCCTAGAAAGCCATCTCCCCTTTCTCCCAGGCCCCTGAAAAGCCACCTCTTACCTTCCTAATTAGTATGCAAGCCCCCATCAAGTTGTGTGAAACCCTCTTTGATTGGTTCGTTTGTATCCTTACCCTTTGACCCTGGCTGTGAGGTCTATAAATGATCTGGCCAGGTGAATAAATTTCTCTTTCGGCTTCCTGTCCCTGGTGTGTATGTGTCTTCCTTACTGAGACCTTGGGAGGACCCTGTGGCCCAGCCACCTGACCACGTGGCGAGGGACAGGGGAGAGGGAGAGCGGCCCCATCGGCTGTGATAGTCTTTATGTACCAAGAGACCTTGACAACTAAAAGGAAAGTAATCAGTCTGCTTTTCCGTTTTGGTGTAACTCAAAATCACACTATAATGACTATATTAAACTTCTTCAAAATGTGAGAAGGGATCAGAACTGGAGGAAAACAAGGGGTTTTGAATCAATTTGGAGCACCATAGCAAGAGTCAGTGTACTGCTGGAACTATCACCTTCATAAGACATAAAATTAAGATCCTAGGTTTTTTTGGCTATTGAAGGCTCCAGAGCCTTTTTTCCAAAAGCGAAAATGCTCATGGTGGTTTTCCACAATGACTAAGTAAAGCAACGACACCCTGGCACAGCACACATCTAAAGTGACTATCTGGGTAAGCAAAATAAGGGATTGTGATTCTGCACTAAAAATAGGATGGCAGAGAATCTCTGTCTTAACAGCAGCAGGAAGATTTAAGCAGGGTATATGGAGCCAAGTGACTTTGAATGCTGACAGGTACATCATGTACATCTATCATCCTGCAGTCAATGCACACCCAATGCTCACAGGCTTCTGCCACCTTCTACTGTTGCGTGTAGGACAGTTTGAATTGCACACAAGGAGTGCTTTTTTTCATTGGATGGGCATAATATCCTAGAGTTTTTAAAGTATCTGTGTATCTAAAACTGCTCACAGGCATCAGGTACAAGACTCCATAGGGGGAAAAAAGAAAATCAATTAAAATTGATTGCAATTATTTACCTTGGAGTTACACTTTTAGAAAGTAAGACATTTGGCTGAGACATGGAAAAATCAGTTTGTACCTAAATAATAGAGTTAAGATATTTACCAACCTCACTACTTTTATTTACTTCTGTTATTACTAACTTTTTTGAGGAAAAGATTTGAAGACTAGGAATTATTGTTCTTACAATGAATCATTATTCTTCATTAAAGCATACTTTGAAGGACAGTCCAGCACATGACAATTACCATGGTAAATTAAACCACTCTATATTTAACCCTTTAGCAATAATTTGCTGTAGCTGTAATAGTGTAAGACAAGTGGTCTTAAAAGATGTGATATTTTTATTAGACTGGATAAATTACTAAAACAGGCTTTCTGGCACACAGCCTCTGAGAACTAAAGCTGATGTGACCATTTACTTAAATCCTGAGGGTCAGTATAATTTACACAGCTACCCTAGACGCAGAATCACTTTGCCTGCTCTACAGCATAATTTTGGAACTTCTTTCAATTAACAGCAGGGGCCAGAATAGCTCTTATGCAATACTTTGTGCTAAAATATCTAATTAAAATAGTTTGTTGCAGTTTTATCTGTGGACAATCTATTACTTTTATCACTTGGTGAATGTTGTAGATGTTACAATTATTCCAGAATAAAATAATTTGTTTTCTAAAATACACTGCCCATGAAAGGAGGCATTCCAATGTAACTATTGCTAACTAATTTATTCCGCTAGAGACATCCCAGTCCATTTCCTTTCACAGGCAAATTCAGAGACAGCAGGAACGAGCTCCAAATACTGCATTAAATATATTATATAGCTTTAATCAAAACCTCATTTCTGTATTTATATTTTTACAGTTATTTAAAGAAATATGAGACTAGATATTTGCCCTGGGATAATTTCTCCTGGGATAGCAACTTGTTATTAAATATTTCACAAGAATTGGTGTTAATAACAATTTTTCAGCCAGATTCCAACTCATGTAATTACATTCATATTTTGTAAATTACTCCTAAAATTTCAATTTTAAGTTATTCATTTTTGTTCATCACTTTAAGATACTGGGCTTTGTTTCTATGTACTGTTATACAACTGAAGTTACCTGTTCTGTATTCTACTAGTGAGAGACATGATTTTAATAAATACAGCTTGTTTCAAAAGGACAATGCAGACATTAACTATTAGACTTCCACTTTAAATTAATCAGATTAAAGATGAAAACATTATATAATCTGTTGCTATATTCTCCATCACACTTTTTCTACTTAAGAAAGCCCATAAAAGTTTACCTCCTGCTTGAGAAAATGCCTTTCTGCCTAAAATATTTCAAAAAATGTTACGGTAATAAGGTGTAGACAGAAATGGCCCAATATAGATTAGTATTTAACAGCTTTTCTTGCAGAAACAATTTTAGTGCTGAATCAGAGCTGCTATAAGTCATGCTGATGACTGTAGATTGTACTGTGATTGACTCTTTTTGGACTTTTTTAGGAAATTTTGGACTAATACCTACAGGAATAAAGAATCATCCCTATGAATGCTAGGAATCTTATGATCTAGAAGTTAGATTTATTCAATTGTAAACTGAGATGTATTCACCTGAGAAGGAAGAAATGGACTGCCTTCAGCCTTTGCATAGCAGTATTTTTCTGAAGAGCAGGACCACTCTTTTGTTATAATATAATAACAAAAGTATATAATTTCAATGTAGTCTTCCAAATTTGTTTCATCATCTTTTTCATTACACATTTTTT
Source organism: Campylorhamphus procurvoides (assembly GCA_013396655.1). Lineage (NCBI taxonomy): Eukaryota > Metazoa > Chordata > Aves > Passeriformes > Dendrocolaptidae > Campylorhamphus > Campylorhamphus procurvoides. The sequence goes on from WBMV01004567.1 coordinate 42,770, forward strand.
GTATTGAACAATATAGTAGCTGCAACAGAAATTTGGAACTGTTTCTGAGTTTAAAACTGCTTCTGAAAAAAACTTGTGATGGCACAATACGCCATTTCTATTGGTTGCCTCAATGGAATGTAAGAACCAGAGGTGAAATTTATACCTCAAAGAAGATTAGATATTTAAGTATCATTTAGTTACAGTTTTGGTGCATAGACCGTTTTTGTACAACAGTGAGTTTTACTCTTAACCAAGACAGAAACTACATAGATCCTTAGAGAGCCTTTGCAGAGTACAGTTGGTGCTGTAGCCAGAAAGGGAAGAAATATATCTGCTGGTGATCAGCACTGGATCTGTCCTGGAAAGATGTTAGTCACCCAGTTGGCATCTCGTTCAAACAAAGAATCCATTAATGAAAATAAGTTCCAGTAAGTAAATAATGGCTTCTGTGAAAATAATAAATAATGTATTCTGGGTGAAAGAATCAAGGGAATTAAAATTGTAACTTGTGCTTTCGCTTTTGTTTATCTCTTATCTATGCCATCCAAGGGCAAGTAAACAGTCTCCTCAGAGAGTGATCAGCTGCTAGAAAGCCTTGTGTTAGCAAGGTGGAACCAACTGAATTAACTCTGCGATATTTTCCATTCCAACAGTTGCAGGACAGAGATCCTGAAATCATTCCCACTCTCTAAGGTCCCATTGGTTACCATGTTAGCAAAACAGTGATGAAAAGATTTTAATTCAAGATTAGGATTCTCTCATGCATTAACAGAATGTTTCTTCAATTTCTTGTTCTAAACATGAGTAAATGGAGAACTGAGGGAAAACCCCTTTAAATTAGGTCTCAAGAGGAACAAAAATTTAATCCCTGCACATTGCAAATAAAGCAGTCTATTCCAGCCGCTATATTTGCTGAACGGTGAAGATGATAGAACACACTACACAACCAACAAAGATATTACAAATGACTCTTCAGTGCAAATGCTTTGGGTCTGTGTACAGATATTTGATGACTGATAAGGTTTTCTCCTTAGCTGCAGTACTGGTAAGCTTCATGAAATTGAATGAACCTAGAAATATTATCCCTAAGGCTTGTTTGGGGCTGAAGACAATTACATCTCCATCCTATAAAAAGAATTTTGTATTAACTGTGCAGTTAGCAGCCAGGATATCTGCACTGTCCCATTTCATTTGCTTTATACAGATCAAAACAAGAGAATGCAGGAGAATTTGAACTGTACTTTAGAGAAGGATATGAAAGGTTCTGATTTTACCTTTATGAAGTGGTCTAAATTTTCTCCAAGCAAAATAATGAGAAAAGTACAACAAATCCAAGGAGTTTGTTTTGTGTGGTTCAAATTACAACATCCATACATATCTACATAACAATCCTTTTTGGCTTTCTTGTTTGTCCCTTCTTGTTCACCTTTTTTCCTCTCAGATTTTCATCACTGCCTGTAATTTCCTGGCTTCATCATGACTTTTTCTGACAAACCTTCTGTTTCTACAAGGTGCACAAATATGCGTATGCAAGACTGAACAAGAAAGGGGCAAGTAGTCAGAAATATGCTAATTGCTCTACTTAATGTATGCATATATGCTTTCACATTAAAAGCATGGTTCCAATCATTTAAATTTAGGTAATCAGTAAGATTGTGAGAAAAAAATATAAAAACACCTGGCAAGATAGTCCATGAATTTTTAATTTTTCTATTTTAACATATTGTCTTCCAAATTAAGAAAAAAAAAAAAAGCAACCAAACTTGTAGGAGGGGAAACCCTTCAAGGTCACCAGCTTAGGAAGACCTTAGAAAATTTGATGACAAGATCCATAAGAAGAAAGTATTAAACACTTAAATACACTAATTTTGTTCCTGATTCACAGATTTTTCCTTTTCTTGGTTGTTGGTCTTACTCAGTTAAAATAACTGTGTCAAACATCTATGTCGGCACTGGCAGTTTGGAGGTTGGGCTTCCCTTTCACAACTCAGTGAGTGAACGAATGGCAACAAGTCTGTGACTCTCCCCAATGGGAAAAGAGAGCCTCTGGCTTACCACATTGTGAATCAACAGTGAACTGCTTACTGCAGCTCTGTTAATTATTCTGAACATATTTATGGACATCTCAATAAAGAATATAATTTTCTTGACACATCTGAATGAGATCAGTTACTGATGCTCTCTACCTTTTTCTTTCTCCCTCCCTCTGTAGGTATATATGTATGCATGTTTACATAATTGCATGTTCTGAGGAGGGCTTCTTTAAATGCACAGTTAAAAGTTTGAAAGACACAAAAGAAAAACAGGCAAAACTTTTTCTGCTAATTTAACTTTGAAAGGAAGCTTGACAACTATTTTCAAAAAAATAATTAAAAAAAGAATTATTAAAAAATTCTTTGCTTATTAAAGCAAAAAAGTATCTTCCTTTTAGGGAAAGCAACACAAACAGTTAAGTATTTCCTTCAAGGTTCTCTTATGGCACATTTTAATTAAAACCTATTTTCATTTATGTCTATTGAATTTCTGCCTCAAACTCTGCTTCCTTCTAAACAGATTTAATAATCTCAGTTATAGCAGGGTTAGAACGCTCTAGAACTGGAGGGGTGTAGAAGTAAAGGAAGAGCAAATCTGCAGAGGAAGAAATAGTAAAATGAAAACTTTTAATCAAATACTAAACATGGCTGTATCTTGGCAGATTTATCAACCTTAAAATTAATGTATTTCCATCCTTCTAAGATAATCACACAGTAAAATAATTTCTTTTCATCCTTATTGTAGAGCAAGTGACATAACAAACCATAGTGGGAAATGCTAAAAATACTGACCAAAAATGTAACTTCTGTGCCTCTTTTTTCTTCTTGCTTGTCTTTAACACATATGTGCTTTTTAATTGCTTATTTTTCCATTGTTGTTTCTAAGCATCACTGACATCAAAATGTATCCATGGCCTTCCTTTAAATATATGCACGCATACAAACATACACATACGTATATATTGTAAATAAATCAGTGCCGGTATCTTATTACCCTCATGATAGCCCTAAAATAATACATATTCATTCATTAGAAAAATGATGCATTGACAAAAACAAAACAAGAAGAATCCCTAGTATTCAATCCAATGCAGTCAGTTGCTTATTACACAGAAAGGCAGGATTAAAACAAATATTACCATTGCAATGGCCTCTTTATATCTACAAATGTCAGTTCTGGGCTTTGTCTCTAAAGGATATTTCAGGATCTTACAGGTTTTGCATAAAACTGATGTGGAAAAGTGGGTGTGAAATGGCATTTACCAGAAAGAGCATCTTAAATATGCAGCTGCCTACAGAGTCAGGGTGGGACTTGGCTGTCAGTATATACGAGAAAAATGTCATACATGGCAAAGCTGTAATGCTTTTTGGACATAGAATGAAAATGAGCAGGATTTGCAAGAAAAATGCAGTACCTTCTGTCAGTCCTGTGGAGTAAGGGCTGTGCACTTCACTGCAATTATATGTGTTCTTTGGAAGCAGACTAGATATGACTTATCTCTAAAGGGTGTAAAGAGAGTTTGCTTTCATGATAAATCTAATTCATGTCAGTTAGAGGACCATGATTTTGGAATAGTTGATAGGACATCACCTTCCATAAAGAATTATTGTTTTCATACCCTAAGGAGAAACACAATCTAACCTATTCGTCCATAAAAATGACTACAAGAAAATACACGCTTGAACCCAGCCCAGCTCTGAGGTGTTGGCCACCTCCAAATGGTCATGGTGTTTGCCCCTGCATCTCTCAGCTCTGCCAGCTCTAGGTTCACCCTGAGGTGCTGCCAGCAGCAACAGCTGGATGTCTGTCCCCTCCACTCCTCACTCTGGCCAAGGAGCCACACTTGCACTGATCTCCCAGAAGTGAAGGGTAGCTCACTTCTGGACCTAAACAACATAGTTGGTAAGTGGTGAAAGTGACTGTTATGGCCAGTATGAGCACCAAAAAATAGTTGTTGGATTTTGGGATTGCTAAAGTGGCTTTACTCTGTTTTCTGCAGCGTGCATCTTTAACTGGCCTTCTCCTGACAGACAAGTACTTTTAAACCTAAACAAATACATAGTGTGTCCAAGTATGTCATCAAATGACCTCCTGCTACCATTATTGATGAATTACACCTGTTTGTCAACAAATACCCTTCTTATCACTGTCATGTGAGTAATCAGGTAAATGTTTGAGTAAACAAGTCTGCACAGCATGAAGCCCCGGCAGCTATCTCCACCGGATGCAGATGAATACCCTCTACAGCTAATGAGGAGGTAAGGCTCCCCAGTGGCAGAGAAGTTCATCACTGGTGGCTTTACCTTGTTTCCAAAAGGTTACTGTAAGGGCTAAACTAAATTTAGAAACTAAACTTTACAGATCACAATTTTCTATAATTCAAGTTCTGGCGTGGCACAAAAGAAGAGCATTCATGGACAAGGCAGCAAGGTAGTCCCTAGCCAGCTGGGTCAGGCTGTGAGCAGCTCAAAACAGCAAGCTGGGGTGCCCCCAAGGCTGCCTGTGAATAGTCTCTGCCAGCATAAATATCATGTTATGGCAACAATAAATTAGCATTCTGCCTCCACAAAAGGCTCTCCTGTGATATTCACCCACCTGTGAAGCAACCTGAGGCCTGGGGGTTTTACAGCTGCCAGGGCATTCCCTGGAAACACAGTGACCGGAGACTGCAGTGTTTGTTAACAGTCTCAGGTAGTGTTAGAGCTAGAGGGCTAAATAATGCCTGTGTTTAGATGGTGTATGTTTGTCATGGATGCACAGAATAAAGGAAGGTTTTGAGAGCACAGCTGAGCAAAGCAAGCAGTCAGAATTTTGCAACTCCAAGAAAACAGAATCAGAAAGAGGATGGCAAGTAGTAGGACCCCTTCCCCACCCATCCTAAAGAATGTGAAGAACACACAAAAGAGCAATCTCTGTCCTTGCAGGCACTTTATGCAGTCTTTTTCCAAGTATCCCAGAGGAAGTACGGCTCTGACCTGCCCCTGCTTTACCCCCTCTTTAAATAGCACCATTTAGCATAGTATAAGCAGAGTCAAGGTTGCTCTTTTTTTTTTTTATTTCTTTCTTTCTCTCAAAATTATTGCTGAGTTCACTACTGAAAATGTTAGAGCACAATATTTGTTTCCCTCAGAGAGCAGGTAAAATATTATCTGAAGTTCATGCCACAAACATACTAAGCTCTTATCTTTAGTAAACATTTAGTAACAATGAAGCTGTCATTATCAACAAGAGCTGTGTACCCAAATCCCTTCCCTCCTATCCTGATGTCTTTTACTACAGAGCTGACAAAATGCTTTCAGTTACAGAGCTCTGCTCACTAGAAAAGACACAGACATATGAAAAACATGTGTGTCTATGGGTGCACAGTTATCAACAGCAGAAGAAGAACCTGGAAACCGGTCATGATCAGAGAGCAGGGAAGATTGGAATCATGCACCCACTTCGGAGACCCACAATGAAAAACTGAGGATAAAAGCCCGTCGACACCCCAGTTATTTTAGCCATAAGAAGTTAATATACAGATATAAAGGATTTATTGTAATATAATAGTAAGGTTCAATTTTCAAATGTTCAATGTATTCTGAGTCCCCATTGATTGTTTGTACAAAACTACTACATCCAGGCCTGGACTGTCAACATCCAGCCAAAGATGGCAGCACCCATGCCATACCACCAGCAGCCTGCCAGGCCGTGGCCTACCCTCCACCCAGTGAGGCCTTATCTCTAGTCCACAACATCAGTGAACGGACACAGGCTTCTCAGTTGAGATGGGCCATGGCCGAAAGGCAGGCAGAGGCTGAGGGAGATGTGGAATTTTTAAATATGTTTCCAGTTTTTTATGATCAGGGGCGGCCACCTACTTGGGAACCATTCCACTATCCTGTTATCAAAGATATCAAGAAAGCCAGGCAAGAATATGGGGTCTGTGCACCATTCACCATGGGACTAATTGAGTCGCTGTTTGCAGAGTATCTTCTCACTCCTATGGACATAAGAACAGTCCTAAGGTCAGTGTTGTTGTCCTTACAAATGATGAACTTTGAAAACAAGTGGAAAAGCAAAGCAAAAGCGTATGCTGAATCTGTGTTCTTAAATCAAGGTGTGCCGATAGTGCAAACTATGGACAAATTGTTAGGACAGGGCCTGCACACTCCAACTGCTGTACAGGACAGGATCCCTGTCCCCAAGTCAAACATTTCTCGGGATCTAGCATTTAAAACTCTCCAAGTTGTTGTTGACACCACTAGGGTCTTACCATCATTTACTAAGATTCAACAAGGGCCTAAAGATCCCTTTGTGGAGTTTGCTGAGCAACCGAGGGAGGCAATTGTGAGACAAATCCCCCACCCTCAGTTGCAAGACGAGTTGTCTCTTAAATTAGCCATCAAAAATGCAAATGAAGATTGCCAACCCATGTTAAGAGCTCTAAAGGATCCTACAGTAACTGATATGATCAAGGCCTGCAAAAATGTTGGGTCACACACATACAAGTAAAAGTTAGCGAGAAAGGCAATAGAAGCTAATACAGCTGCTATTAAAGAGATCATAGAAAGTTTTAATGCCCAAACTGCAGCATTGCTAGAAGTTACCACAAATCAGAATGCTAATATTGTCAATGATGTTTTAACAGCTGTCGTAGGGTGATGCTTGAAATGTAATGCAATAAGACATTTCATAAAAGACTGCCCACAAGGTCAATGAACCAACCTTGCATGTGTCCTCGCTGCAAAAAGGGGGCTCACTGGTCCAGCGAATGCCGTTCTGTATTCGATAGGAATGGAAAGCCATTGTCACCAAGATCATCCCCACGTGCCCCAAAAAAGGCCAAACAGGGAAATGCAATGGCGAGCATCAAGGGGGGTGCTCCAACAATAAAAGCCCCTCACAACCCTCATCTTCGAACCCTGCCTACTATCCCGGAATGACTGACGAATAAGATCGTGAGATCTGGCCAACATTAGCTACAAAAGAAATCTTGTTAACCACAGATGGGTTCCGTTCCTTTGATGCAGTGTTTCAGCCATCAAGTGTTAATACCCCAGTTTCTGGTTTAGTAGTTGCTAGTTCTTATGTAGCTTCTGTTGGGCTTTTTGTCTTACCACATTTTGTTGCTTCTACAGGTAACACAACATTGAACGTTTCAGTGGTGGCAGCTGCCCCTCCACCTAAAATCCCTGAGGGAGTAATAGTCACCCACGTTCTTCTGATTGTAAGTAGTGTTGCTATGAGCAAATCTGATTTCAGAGAAGATGTCATCCACGAAGCGATAAACATACAGGTTCAATGGGTGCAGCCTGTACTTGAACATCAACCGATACTAAATTGCATGATTAGGCAATCGGGCTTAGAGGAGCAATACCAAGTGCCTGGCTTGATTGACACAGGTGCAGATGTTACTATTGTAGCAGAGAAAGGCTGGCCAGGCACTTGGGCAACTAAATTATCAACAAATTCGATTATAGGGATAGGAGGAATCCAGAATCTGAAACAAAGTATCCAATTGGCACCCCATGACAAAACTGCAACAGTTACACCTTCCTTTGCCCACCACATTGTGGGAGAGGGATGTTTTGGGACAGTGGGGCTTGTCCCTCGCGACAAATTTATAACAGTGGTCACTGATGGGCGGCGTATCCCTGCCCTGACTTGGCTCACCGACAAGCCAGTCTGGGTAAATCAGTGGCCACTGCGAGGGGACAAGCTGCAAGCCCTAGAACGTCTAGTCCAGTAGCAATTGGAAAAAAAAGCACCTGGTTCCATCAACTAGCCCCTGGAATTCTCCCATTTTCATGGTCAAAAAGAAGAATGGCATTTGGCATCTAGTTCAAGATCTGCATAAAATTAATGACGTTATTGAGCCAACAGGGGCTGTGAAGCCAGGGATACCATCTCCTGCCATGGTCCCCCAGGGCTATCAAATTAACATAATTGATATTAAAGACTGTTTCTTTCAAATTCCCCTAAATTCAAGAGATTCCTCCCGTTTTGTAGTTTTGGTCCCTTCCATTAACATCCAGGAACCTGCAAAATGATATCAGTGGACGATGTTACCCCAGGGAATGAGAAACTCTCCAACAATTTGTCAGAATTATGTAGCCTGTTTCCTAGTGCCTCTTAGAAAGTCGTTCCCTGAGGTAATCTTTTACCACTACATGGATGATATTTTAGTAGCTGCTGAATCCCGAAAAATACTTTTAGAAGCTGTAAATAAGTTAAAAATGCAATTGGCTGGTAATGGATTCATTAATGGATTCATTTATCTGTTGCCCCAGATAAAATTCAAACAACTGCCCCTTGGCAATATCTGAGGTGGAAGGTCACACAGTCTCAGATATTGCCGCGAAGAGTGACACTGCCATCCAACATTAAAACCTTAAATAAATTACAATCTTTACTGGGAAACATCAACTGGGTATGCCCAATCTTAAGGTTAACTACTGATGATTTTAAACCTTTATGTCGACTCCTTAAAGGTGACTCTGACTTGAACTTGCCACGGCAGCTTGATCTAGCTGTTAAAAATGCATTACAGAAAGTTCATTACAAACTGTCCACCTGTACAGGTAATCGAAGGTGGAAAATAATTCCTCCTTCCATACTCATTTTTAAAGGAGATTCCCAACCATTCACAGCCTTGGGACAAATAAGTCCAGATAAAAAGACCTTCAATTTATGGGAGTGAGAGTTTCTGCCACGCCAATTCACTAAAACCATTGTCACTCACCCAGAAATGATTTCTCTTGTCTGTTCCAAATGCTGCCGGTGACTTTGGGAACTTGCAGGACAAGATCTTAAAACCATTTATTTCCCACCGATGTTACAACATTTACAGCAACTGGTACAATTATGTTCAGACTTTCAAATTGCTACTGAAGGATACACTGGGCAATTTTCAGTACACCCGCCTCGAGCACCCTTGATACAGTTTTTGTCAATGATTCGATTCTATTGAAGCCCAGTGTGTTCACCAGTGCCATTATCTTTTGCGAAGACTGTATTCACAAATGGCTCGGGGAAAACCAAAAAAGCTGTGGTGTGTTGGAGGGCCAACAGCAGTTAGGAATATGATGTCCATCAAGTAAAAGGCTCTCCACAAGTCGTCAAGCTCTCCGTCATCGTGAGAGCCTTTCAACTTTTCCCTGAGCCTTTAAAAATCTTATTAGATTCTATGTATGTCATAGGAGTCATTTGACGGATTGAAAGATCCCATTTGAAAGATGTAGATAATCCCATTTTAGCAGGTCTGTTCTGGATGCTCCTTGTGGAAATAAATGCTCAAAATAACAAACTGTTTATCAATCATGTCAGGTCTCACACCCAGCTGCCAGGACCTGTCACAGAAGGCAACCAGATGGCAGATTTGCTGGTGAGTTTGGTTGTTGTCCCTAATCATGTGGAGCAGGCTTGCCTTTCCCATGACTTTTTCCATCAGGGAGTCAAAGCTCTGAAACGGAGCTTTGACATAACTAGCTCCCAAGCTAGAGCCATAGTCTCAGCTTGTGAAGATTGTCAACAAGTCACTCCATTACCTCCTGAAGGAGTAAATCCTCTGGGGTTGCAGCCACGACAGGTGTGGCAGATGGATGTCACTTATTATTCATCTTTTGGTAAATTAAAATATGTTCACGTATCTATTGACACTTTTTCAGGACTCATGGTAGTGACTGCTCACTCTGGCAAAAAGGCTAGAGATGTTAAAAACACTTTTCCACCGCTTTTGCTACCATCGGAATTCCTGAAAAAGTTAGGACCGACAATGGCCCAGCTTACATGTCCACCTCAGTAAAAGAGTTCTTTGACATGTGGGGGGTGAAGCATGTCACTGGCATCCCCCACTCACCAACTGGACAGGCCACTATTGAGAGAGCATATAAAACACTGAAAGATATGCTTACTAAACAAAGAGGGGGAGTATGGGCCTCTTCCCCCAAGAACTGTTAAACAAAGCTCTCCGTGTCCTAAACTTTTTGAACAGACTGGATAATGAGAACTTGACACCAGCAGAAAGACATTTCAGCACTAAAAAAGGTCCAATCAATTCGGATGACAAAGTGTTACGCAAAAATTTAGAATCTGGAAAATGGGAAGGTCCTTTCCTCATTATAATGTGGGGGATGGGCTACACTTGTGTTTCCGCAGGGAATGGTCTGAAATGGATCCCAGCCACATTGGTTTGACCTTTCAAAGACTCATCCAAGGAATTATCTACATCTTCAACTCCATGACGACCTCCACTTTTCCATTACAATTCTCCACTCCATTGAAAATCCCAAGGTGGGCACCTACCCCAGTGCCCACTACGACAGGAATGGACCCATCGATGGTGAGGCATAATCATCTTGCAGAGTATATCAGTGGCCTACCAGTGTGGATCATAGCAGAACGAGGTAATATGTGGGTTTCCATGGCAAAGTCAATTGAGAGGGATTCACTGTGTCTATCGGTGACAGACCCAGCAAATTCCTTCAAATCATGCCTCATCGGAGTGCCATGGCAGAGATCAGATTGGATTAGTTTTATTGCAAATTACATGTCATGGTGCTCTGACACAGATTTCCAGCATAACCCATTAGTCCACTGTTACCTCCAAGACACTCTCACCTCACAAATCTCAGAACCCACCTTTGAGATTTGTATATAAAGACACCACACCACAAGAACTAGAGATTCTTGGGTCATTGCCTGCTTCTTACTCTGTTTCTACTTTGAGGAAGCGTCCGATGTCAATCCAAGCACGCATTTTGATGTGTCACCTAATGACAACAAGACTAGCTACACTCAGTTTGGGAGCTGGTGCAGCCAATCTCTAAATTCCCAAGGGGGCCTTTGGGGGGCCATGCACTATGGGAAACAATGCTTTTTTCACCAAACAAAACTATTGCTTCCATTTTAATTAAACCAGCCCATCATAAGAATTATAAATGAGACTTACCATCCGAGTTGTTACCTTTCCTTTCTAATTGTGACTCAGATGTCCATTTCTGGAACAATCAACAAAATTATTGGAGATGAATAATCTTGCCCCAAAGTGGAGTAGCCCATGCCCTGAATTTGTTGAAGGACCTAGGCTGTTGGCTGTCCAAGGATATTAATGCCACCAGTGAAGCCCTTGAAGGCCTCTTAATGGATACCACCACCTTAGAAAAGGTAACTCTGCAAAACAGGGTGGCAATAGATTTCTTCTTGTTAGTCAATAGGTATGGCTGTGAGGAATTCAAAGGCCTCTGCTGCCTGAATTTCTCCAGCCATTCCCAAACTATACCTTCGATAATTCAAGATTTGCACAATCTCATCAAAGATTTAAGAATACAAGTAGACGGTCAGGAAAAGGGAAATTTTGACTGGTTTTTGGACATGGGTCTCTCCCTAGGTCTCTGGAGATTCCTAGCCATATTCATTTTTTTGATTTTGTTAATTACCTCACGTCTAATTTTGTGTTTGAGAAATTTTATGTTCAAGGAATCTCCAGGAGCCTCTGTTGCTGATTTAAACAAAAAAGGGGGAGATGTGGGTGCACAGAGTTGCCAACAGTGGAATAAGAACAACCTGGAAAGCAGTCATGATCAGAGAGCAGGGAAGATTGGAATCATCCATCCACCTCGGAGACCCACAATGAACAACTGAGGATAAAAGCCCATTGATGCCCCAGTTATTTTAGCCATAAGAAGTTAATATACAGATATAAAGGATTTATTGTAATATAATAATAAGGTTCAATTTTCAAATGTTCAATGTATTCTGAGTCCCCACTCGTTGTTTGTACTCCAGTTGCCTATTGGTTAATGTTTGGTGCATTGCACCTTTTCCTTTTATGACGGTCCTCTCCTACCTTTTTCCTTACATGGTCTTTGTCTTTCCCCTTTCCTCCTTATATGTTTATACTCCACCCATGTTTGTCCCTGTTTCTAGACCCTTCACCTCAGACTCTATATAAGTGCACCCTTCCCCTCAGTAAAAGCTATTCTCGTCTTGACCCTCTTGAGAGTGTGGGGCTCCTTTCTTCCCTGCAAAGGATCACAACATGTGTCAGTTGTGTGGCAGAGACATTGTACATTGGATTGCACTAGAGGGCTCACATTAAAATTGGTATGAATGATTGGAATACCAGAATGAGAACAGCTTAGAGGATAGTGTTCAGTATTGAAGCATCTGCTAGTGCTGCTATAAATAAAGGGTTATAAACAATTCCATATTATGAATCCTAATTTCATGAATTCATAACCTGGATGTTGGAGAAAAAAATATCCCCCCAGCTAACATAAAGAAAATACTAAATTTATATATAAATGCCTTTACTGAGTACATACTTGGATATGTGTACAAAATCTCTATTTTTAAGTCTATAATTATCTATCTATCTATCTATCTATCTATCTATCTCTATACCTATATCTATGTTTGTATGTATATATCTAAGACATAGGTCATACTGGCTTCAGAAACTCTTTCTTAAATCAGAAAGAAGACACTTGAATTGTTGTCTGATGTTTTCAATGGGCAAATTCAGTGTTGGAGGTTTGCTTTTTTTACATATTAAGACTTGGTGACGTTTAAAAAAAAATTCTCACATCTGAAATCCTGGAATTCCTTGGTACTTGTCTTGTAGGTCACAAGTGAAAATGAGCCTGTCCACTCTGTCTGCATTAGCACTGGAAAAGAGCTGTGCAGCATGTAACTGTCCTTGAAAGAAAAACTCAGGAGTGTTAATTGTTCTCTGTACTTAGAGCTCTGGTGTTACAGAAAAGGTATGAATATTAAAACCAAACCAGCGTTGATGAAAGGAAGGTATGTGTTTGGGTCTCTGGATTAGTGTACCTTTATCTGTTCTTCTAAATTAGACAGAACATCTACCATCAGGGACACGGCATGTTATCTCTCCACCGACTACACAGAAAGCCAAAGTCTGGCAGCCTGGACAGTGGCCAGGATGCACCCTTCACCACAGCCTCTGGAACAGGAGTAACACTACTTGTGGCAGTTGGTGGAGCAATTGGGCATTCAACATCTGCTCAGATTTCAGCCCAAGAAGCTCTTAGTCATTGTGTAGAGTGCAGTGAGGTCTCATGAGAACAGCACATGCCCATGCAGATCTCAGGAGACAGTACTTACCATGCTCATATGTTCTCCTGTTCTTGCTTCAGCTCCTGTTTATGTAACTGAATCTTTGTCACTGATTTCAGAGGGACCAGCATTTCATCCTCTCCTCCTACTGCTCTCTCAGCCTATCTGCACCCTATCCATAAATTCAATTTAAATAAAATGAGGGGAAAAGATTAAAAGATCACTGAATAGCATTTTGATTTGCTAGGTGCAACAAAGGACGCAGTGGATTATAAATAAAGTGGTACAAAACACAAACAGATCTCTGTAATGTTTGTTTCCCAAATAGAATGAGATTTTTCTCTGTTTATGACTTGTCTTGACATTGCAATCAGAAAACTGGAGAAGTAGTAGTCTGAAGTCTGAAAAACCTGACCTTCAGAAAGAGAATATTTCAAATGTAGCTAATTATGAGAGTCATTTCTAAAATCAACAGAGGAGTTCAGACTTGCTATATCAAAATGGTGTTGTTTCAGACTAATGATACAACATTTCTTTACTTGGAATTTTGTATTTTGTCTGACATATTTTTAACATATCAATTATTCAGAGGTATTATTTAGGGTTAAGTACATTTGGCTTCATGCAACCTTTTAATAAATAGTAAGCAAAAAAGGGAAACAGTTGAACTAAAAACTAGAAAAATAGGATAAGCTTAATAATTCTCTTTAAACTGTCAAATAGCAACAAATCAGTAGGGAAAAAAAAAGTACACTGAATAGAAAAAAAAAGCTCAAAACCAGCAATGTTGTATCAATACAACTTCATTGTTGAAATTCCCTGAGGAAAAAAAAAATATATATAAATACATAGTTTAGCTACCAGAATTAAAGTACCCTTCAGGTCCTACGTGGAAGGAAATAACTGTGACTCATGAGGATGTGGAAGGTCAGGCACTCTGATTGCAGGTAAGGTTGAGTGAGGCAGCGGAGGGTGCAGAGGGCTGAAAAGAGAGAGGTATACTTAGCTCTGCACTCTGGTTTAAAGAGCTGCTTGTAAAGTCCCCTGCTTTTCAAATACAGTCTCCATATCTGACATTAGTGCTGCGCATAGAAGAATAAAGGATTTTGTGTGAGAGATAAAATGAAAAATGAAGTCTTTTCTATTAAAGTCTATTAAACAATGTAAAAATATTTGACAGGGGAAAACAAACAAACAAAAACAGCCAAAAAATGTGTATTTTATCCACAGATTTATAACTGCAACTTTCATCATGCAGTCAAGGAGGATAAAAAAATGAGCAGTCACCTGTCCCAGAGACTCCCAACAGCATCAAAGTCAGTCAGGAATGCCATATAAATTAAAAACAAAACAGAACAAAACAAAACACACAAAAAACCAAAATAAAAACCAAAACCAAAACAAAAACAAAGAAAACCCAGAAAACAAACAAGCCAACTCCCCCAAAACAAAAACTACGATAAAAACAACAGAACTTAGCAAATAGCAAAAAATTGTAGATAAGTGAAAAGTTTTGTGGCTCAAACACAAATTCTTCAAAAGCTAGTATTTAGCCAGCATTTGGTTGAGAATATATTGCTTGACAATTCTACTTTTCATGCTTAGTTTTCAGAAAGACACTTCCAAAAGACAGTTACTTTTCTACTCCTGTAGCATGGTCTATCCCTGTTTGCACATATGTTTTCCTAGATAACACAAAAACAAAAGCCCCCAAAACATTCAAAGCATTGTATTTTCCTGAGAAATGGTTTAAATTAGGAACTATACTGCAGAAATTAATACAACTCCACAGACAGAGCCACAGCTCCCATCCTTGTATTCAGGCTACATTGCTTTTTATGTTAAACAGTCCCATCTTCCTCCATTTCCTACTAGAGAAAGGCTCAAACTGGACATATCTCTATGAATTTTATGCAATAAAGATGGAAAATTTTGAGGAGTAGACCATGAACTGCATTATTTTAATTTTTTAGTGGGTGTTTTGATAGCTTCAATTTCATAAGCAAAGAGGTACAGATTCTATCAAATATTTATTCCTGTTCTTTGTTAGTGCTGTTCATCTTCTAAGAAGACAACTTGTAAGAGAGGAGTATTTGGTCCAATGATCATGAATTTTGCATCAAAGATATTAGTTCATAGCTTTAATGCTCAAACAGTTGTTCTTAGTGTTCTCAGCTAATTGGAGAAATATTTTCCATTTAATATAGAAAACTTGTGATTTCTATGACAGCCTCAGAAATATTCTTTTGAGAATTAGGGCTCTTTTCTCAGCATCAGAGGTAAGGGAAATTCTATGGTCCAGCAGCTACAGAAGCAATTTTAGGCTGAACAGCATTCTCATTATTTGGTAGTTTTCTGTATGCTTTGCAAAAGGGGATTCCTGAAAAAAACCCACAAAAGTGCATGCTTATGTGTGCAGGATAGGGTTTTGCAACTGCTCCACATACACATGCTCGAGGCTACACAAGTCAGCCAAAGCACCCAATGCTCTCATCTTGTACTATCCTTGTGACTCAAGCCAAATGGAAATGTGCATTATTAAGCCACTTGGCTTGAGACGGTGATAATGGGAAGCTCAGTCTGTACCAAATACTGCAAACTTCTGCTTTATTGGGTTGCTGTCTCTGGGAATGCTGGGGGAGCCTGGGTCTGAGTGAGAACTGGAGCTCCGCAAGTGATTTGGCAGAGTGTGCATATACCCCGTGATAGTTTGAATTTGGTCATTTGCCTGGCAGAGTTAATGTTATTACAAAAGAGTGCAGCATTAAGAAAGGGCTGAGAAAATAGATTACTATTGATTTGGTATAGGACTGTGAGTATATTTGTTAAATATATGCTCTGGTGTGCATACTTTTGTGATAACAATAGTTATTTATCCCTTAGACATTTATGGCTTCTTTAGAAATTTTATCGTTGTATAAATTCGTACTTGGGCACCTTATAAAAGCAGAGTTGTGACAGCATAATAGTCCATAAAGAAAACACAGTTTCAAGAATTGGACTACAGATTTTGTGGTTTGCCATCTTAACACAGTGCCACTCAAAAATACCAAAACCTTATTTTGAGACATTGAACAGCTTTTCACAATAAGGCCTTCTTTCTTCCTAAAACCACTCATCAACAGTGGATCATTAGTTTGATATCAGTTGAATCCAGCTGCTTCCTCTCCATATATACATTCAGTGAATTTGAAAGCCTTTCTAAAACATTACCAGTGTTTTGGGAAGATGCACAGGGAAACTCAAAGGTTTCCAGTACACAGAATTTCAGCTCTGCAATTTTTTCCCTAAAGTGTCACAAGAAATAATGTATTAATCATTTGCCAAATTACTATTTTCAAATCCAAGCTGTTTATTATTTTTAGTTCTTTAGTTGCATGAGGAAATATCTTTTATCACTTTCAAATATATTTCATACCTGCTTCAGATAAAAAGCAGATCAGACCAAATGCTCAGCAAATTAGAGAAAAAACATTCACTGTCATGTTGTTTACAAGGTGAAGTTCAAACATGTAAAAATATTTAAGCGTACAAATACTGTAATTTACTTACATCTAGTAAATAGACCAGGCAGGCTACTGTAACAAGACAGTTGCACATAATTTTGAATATTGTATTAATAAAGGCAGTTGTAAATTGGGATAGTGGCTGTATTGGATAATTGTGACTCTTAGGCACTACCCCAATGATTAGGATTAAAAAGAGCCATGGCTCCAAAGACATGTTAGTGTAGTTCTAATTTGTAGGTAGAGTCTATAACAAAATAATAATAACTTAAACTGAAAATCCACAGCAGTCTTTATACTTAATCAAAATAATGCTGCACTAATTATGTTTGCCACAAAAAGTTAATTTCTTGGAAAAGCTGTGTAATGTTTATAAAAATGCATTATGAAGAAAACACCTTAACCTTATAGCATTTTAGTCACTACAGTAATTGTGGAGTTCTGCGTGAAACAAATATTGGATATTTATGGGAATTCCTTATGTCTTTTCCACAGCGCTGCAAAGTGAAATTGCTGCCGGTAAGATCCTATTAAGCTTATCTGAAATACAGTGATGCCAGCAAAAAAATGTGTTTCTGGGGTTTTTTTGTTGTGTTAGGATCCTTCAAAGAATTTTTTCTTTTTTTGCTTATGCTCCATTTACAAAGGAGCAAATGATTGAATTTGCTTCACTGAATTGAAGTTATACAGCTTCCTGCTGGGTACTGGGGAGCATTTATGGAACACCACCTGGAGGGCAGCTGCTCTTTTCTCCTAGCCCTGAATATCATTAAATTTCAGCAGCAACATGACACACTGTAGAAAATTTTGTTTTAAGGCTGCAGACTTCTGTGCTGTAGTTGTAAAGAGCAAAGAGAAGCAGAGCGGGATGGGGGTGGGGAGCATTTCTGGAAAGTGAGAGTGATAGTTTTCATCCCTCATCACCAAGTGCCCACAACCAGGAAAAGCCAAAGGACTTGAAGTACAAAAGGGACACTTTTAAAATTTATTTACTTATTTTTATTGAGGGTGGATGAAAAAGTATTCAGTAGGAAGACATGTATTTCAAAACAATGCATTGTCTTTTTGTAAATATAAGTGTTTATGGTCTGTACTGAAGCATTCATAATTTAACTTCAGCATAATTTAACTTTTGAGCATTAGAATGTCTTCACCTAAGAAAGGAAAGCAATTGCTAACTTTACCTTGCACTTGTGAGTGACACTGGAGCTGCCCTAAGAACTCATTTTCTTGTAACTATTTGCTTAAGCATTTCACTACTAGGTTAAGCTGAAGACAAGATTGCAGAGAAATGCTGTGAAGCACTGCATTATGCCTGTGCAAGTAACTGTGGCTCAGACCCTCTATAGGTTTTTCACATTTTGAGCAAGTTTTTTTCATTACTGTTAAGAAATCTCTTGTATAAAAAGCAGATGTAAAACGGGAGCAGCTTGTGGCAGCTTACTTCTATTGCTGTGCTTCAGGTTTTTTCCCTCCTCTAGTTTCGAGCCTTTAAGTGTCAAATCCAATATGAAAAAAGGACTGTGTTCCCCTGGAAATTACAGTGTATAGTCCAGCTATCTGTGCTTTTCATATTCCCTGAAGTGTCCAGCAGTCATCTTGCTGATGCTAACAGGAAAACTGGCACAACAATCAGAAAGAACAATCTATAGACAGTAAATGTTACCAATGTGATTTACCTGTTCAGTGCCTTTCAATATCATTTCAGTGTTTTTCAGAAGACTATGACAATTAATTCATATTTCTGCTCATTTTGACCTCTACATTTCCCACCTTCTTTCCATGTTGCACCTTTTCTCCTTACCCTCCTTGCCAATTGCACCAGATCCTGATTCCCCTCTCATTCCTCCTTAGTTCACCACTAAAATACCTAATAGCAACACAAATGTGGTCTCTAATATGAGCTGGAGCATTGTACAATTGCACACCAATTAATATTGTTGTGCAATACTAATGATTGTCAACTTTTTCTCAAAGCAAAATCCAGAAATATGTGATTTTGCCAAAATCATGCTGTTACTGAAAATGCATGACTTTCAGCTGCAGTGAGAAATTACTGTTCCACATGAGAGAATCTCAGTAGAGAAAATCTCAATAAAGAAAATCTGAATAAACCTAAAAATCACATTTCTTTTTGGTTTAATTTAAAAGCCTGTTTCAAATAGAACAGTTGACAGAAAGTTATACCACTTACTTTCAAATTGAAATATCTATGCTCTCATACTGACATTTCTAAATCAGAAGCTTTTATAGTATCCTTCATGAGCAGCATTTCAACCAGCAGTTCCAGTTTTGCCTGGGTGGTCTTTCAAATTTCACAGTGACTACAATTATTGGTACTTCAGGGACAAAGGACCCATGACCTGGACCAAAGCATCACTGTGCTAGGTGTTACCCAAAGTCTGAACCAGTCAGAGGTACTAAGTCATAGATAAATATTTTGAGCTCTCAAGAGAGTTTGTGGAACACTACCTACCTCACTTCGATTATATGGCTTAACAGTGTAATCAGGACTGGTTTTCCCTCATCGCCACCAGAACTGACTAATGCTAAACTTTCTTATAGGAAGGAAATGTATTTGAAACAACTTTAACTCCTGCATATTAGTTGAAGGAAACAAAAAGGATCAATGTTGGCAAAGGAGCCCTCATCACTGAGATGACACTGTGTAGGAGCTGTGTGACTAGAACTTCCAATTCATTCAGAATCTTAGATTTAAATACAAAATTATTTTGTTTTTTGGGAGAAACAACATTGGTCATTCTGAAAGCCAAGAGTGGCCCATATAGAAAAGAGGCAGATTCCAGGTGGAAAGTGGGGATGCTAAACTGTTCTCCAAAAGCAAACCTGAATCAGGCACACATTTTCAAAGTTCAGCACCCAGGGAAACTAGAATAGCTTTTTCTATATTGCAAGAAAGCTCACACTTAGGAAGCCATTGAGTTTATCTATATTTCTTCTGCCACAGCAATCTTGCTGGAAATGAAAACCTGCCTACGATGAACACCAAATAATGGATTTTCAAACTAGCATTGAAATGAAAAAAAGATGTCTCTGCATAAGATTGGTGTCTAGATAAAATGTAAATTCAATCTCTCTGTGAAACAATTGTGAATAATCAGAAATTTGTACAGTCACTAAAATACGTTACCAGAATAACACAGTAATGGAACAACATGACAATACTATTTTTTTTCTGCTGGAGAATACAAGCAGTTGGGTCTCCCAAATAATTATCTATTTCAAGAGAAAACTGTTCACATGCAAAACCCCAGTGATTCCATTTCATGTATCTCACTCCTTGGGTTGGCTCGAGTTTTGATCTTTACCCTGTCCCAAAAGGGGAGCAACTGAATGGTACAAGCTGTCTTTTAAAACGTGACTCCTCAGCATATTTATTCATCTAGTCTCAAGACTGTAGGGTGAAGAGTCCACAGGAGTGTAATGGAGAGAATTCCAGGGCTATTCCTGTCCTGTCAGGCTCATTATGTAGCCTTAGATAAATTATCTTAGCACTGGCTCAGACCTTTCTTCCTGCTTTGGCTTGTTTATGTGGAAATTGCCAAATGAAAAGCTTGGAGAGCACTCTGAATTTGTGTGTAGCTGGTTAGCTGCCACGTGCGGAAGGGAAGAAAGGAAAATGTCCTCAGCCGATGGTAGGGTGAAGGCTGGAACTCGTTTATTCAGAGCGCACGGGATTCATACAGAGTTCAGGGAGAAGCTTGGAAAGTGGGAGGAGTTTGGGGCAGAGCGCAGCAAGTAGGGGAAGGGATAAGAGGGAATGAGGGGAATACAGACGGGGCGTGGCAAGCTTCACATGATGACACTGGGTTTTGCATCACAAGCCAGCCAATTAAAAAATAGGGAATACACAACCAATAGGAGACCGGTAACCGGGTAGCCACTACCAATCAAAATAAAGCATACAAATACAGGGGGAAGTAACTATCTATCTAATACAATAAGTCACTATCTATGCTACAGAACATGTTTTAAACCATAAACTTCTGAGTTTTGAGGTAGTTGTCCATTTCTGGTGTTGTTCACTTGCTAGAAACTGTTCATCCTGGTTGTTTTGGCAGCCTTTGAGACAGTGTTCTCCAACAGTTAGCTTCCCCCTTCTACTGAAGTTTGGGAAGTGAAGAACAAAGGAAATGCAAAGGAGTTGAGCAGACCTCTGTTAATCTAATTGACAAGAAATTATTCTTTACAGTGAATTTAGCCTGTAAGGTGAGGAATATACTGGACTAATTTTGTATCTGAATGAAGGTTTTGGGCACACACTTAGGATTTGGGGCAAGTCTATGCTTAATACATGCTTCTTTCTATACACTGTTTAGCCGGCAGCACAGATATTCCCCTAGGTCACACAGCCAGGCCCTTCCAGGCAAAGCAGAAAGCAAAACTTGGGAAGAGGTTCCTAGCTCCCTGTACCATCCTTTTCTGACGAGGACTGATGGTCCAGGCAGAATCCCAAAACTGCAGCTTTCTTCTATAAATTTCTGATAATCCCTTGCCTCAGACTTCACATTGTCATGAAACATCAACTGCTGTGCAAATAGCAAGTACAATTAATTATTAATTTCTGGTTTATTATTGACTGACCACTTTGTCAAACATACTACATGATAACCTATAATAAACTCTTTCTATTTGCTACTCTGACTTAGTAAATCCTAGTACAGCAAAAATGAAAAAAAGAAGTCTCAGCTGACTTACAAAGATCATTAGTAACCATGTCTTGTATGCAAGAACTGGATTCGAGCCATGCTGACACAAGACAATCAGGTTCCTATACTTGCAGGATGCTGTAATGAAATGCCTGATCTGATGAAGTTATAGGCATCATGATATTTTCATCATCATGTAATAAAGCATTCAGGAAACTTTCAAGCCTTTAATATTATTGAATATCTTGGTGGTGTTAATACTAACAGTGTACAGTTTGCAACATAAGGGAAGGATGAAGAAGGAGGCACAGTTCAGGCTTTTGGTTTAAGGTGAACAATCTTCTCCAAACTAATTTTTCTCCATCAAGTGACAGATACAGTCAGGGTTTTGCATGCACCTAGAATCCCCTAGCATATTCATAAATAAGAAATAGTAAATAAAATAAATAAATGTTTCTCATTTTTACTACAAAGCAAAAGCTATTAGGGGGAAGAGTATGTTGTGCTTTTTTCAGCTATCTGTTTTTAGTGAATATTTAGTAACATTCTTTTAGGAACTGAAAGAACGCAAGGTGATTTTCATAGTAATAAGTAATGCGCTTTTATATGCATACACATTTGCCATAGATTATTATCCAAATTTATAACAAATTAATAAAAATGGAAAATTAAAACCAGTACTAACTGAAATGATGCTTGCCCAGAGTCCCAGTCACACTCAGCATATTTAATTCATTCCTGTAAATTCAGCAGGGCTTTGTGCAGAAATAAATCAAACTGCATTTCTATGTGCCTTCATTGTTTAGCTACTGTGCAATTTCTTTTGACTGATGATATTATTTATAACTAGGAGGTTTGTTTGTTTATTTTCCATTTGGAAAAAAAGTGGGCAATGAAACATTTTTTAAATTTATTTCTTTTTTAAACAATGGTAATAGAAAGATTTACATGGACATAACAAAACAAAGACATAAGGAGCATTACAAGGAACTTCATATAACTTTTTTTCTCTAAATTTATACAACTAATATTACGTGGTTTACTTTTTTGTTCAGTTATGAAGCTCTAATTTCTATTTCCACTGTACAGCTGTTGCCCTTCTCTCACTTGGATTTTGCCAGCACAAGCCCAAACTCAGGATTACCAGCAATAGTCTGCCTGGAGGGAAAACTCAAGGCAGCCCAAAAAGCCCACATCCCAGCTTCTCCAAGCCAAGCTCCACCAAACTGGGCAGAGGTAGCTTGGATGGGAATACAGCCAGGGCACCTGGAGGATGTGCTGACTTGACACTTCAAGTAGCTGCTGCCTATGCTAGGGAGTTTCACAGCAATCTGGGAAGGAGGTTACCTTGCACAGAGCCAGCACTCACCACAGAGCTTGTTGGCTGTGGTTCCAAACATCATACACAGTGTTTTCACAGCTCACATGTGGGACAGCTCGGCTGAAGGAAACCTCTGAGTTGTTCCCTGTGGGTGACTCCTGGCTCATCTGAGAGGACAGGTCACATTATGGCCATGCCCTTGGGTATATTCAATTTTGACATTAGGAAATGGCAAGGGGCTTAGGTGGAATTTAGAGCAAGGACCTCCTTAGTGAAACCCCTACAGATTTTTGCAGAATCCTGCTCACTGGCAACTCCTGTAAATTTAAAATCTTTCAGGCATATGCCTCATAGTGGCTTTTCACTTACCCAAAAGAGGTATATACAAAAGGCTGTGCTCAGCAGATCCCAATCAGGCAAGCACGAGACAAATGTTTTTCTTCTTCAAGGCAGCAGAGCCAAAGAAAACACCCTGTGTCCATTTTATAGGTTTCAGTGTTAGTTGGCTGTTAGCAAGTCTAGGCCAGCTGCAACCCTCCACTGCTCCTCAGGAGGAAGGTAAATGATAAATCTGTGTGTCTGCATCTATCCAACTGTGCACATGCTTTTTATCTCTAATGGGTATATAGGCGTGACACCTATTAAATACATTTTGTTACTCATTTTTGTCAAGTCCTTGCTAAATTTCCACATTCTAAGTAGCCTGATGGACTAAAAAGACTTCCTTCCCCTCCCCCACCTAAAAATAGTAAGCAAATCCCATGTAATAAATATGATTATTATTCTAGATTTCATAAAGAGAAGCTTTAAGCATATTGCATAAATCAAGTACATAATGTAACAAATCCTATATGAGTTGTAAATAGGCTCCAACTAAGCAGGTTAACTGGCACACAAGTGTGAAATATTACAAAATGAAACCTGTGTGCCCTAAGAGACTACCCTAGGGTACTGACAAATACTTTACAACATCAAATTACCCATATTAAGCAAACCAGCTCTGCAATTTAGCCAGAGAGGGTCTCTAATTGGTTCAAAGTACAACACTTCTTCCTAAGAGACCTGCTAAAACACTATGGATTTCAATGTCTATAGGCAAATAATACAAATGTCTATTATTATGAATAAACTCTGTCACTTTGAATTGTTTTGAATTTTGTGAAAGATTTCATATCAATCAAAATAAAACATAATAAAAATAAGTGTTTTCCATTTAATTGTATGTAATTGGAAGCTGAATAATTAAAATTAAGATAAAATTAAAATTGTGCTAAAGTCACACATTGAATTTACATATATCAATATTTAAGCAGAAATAAGTAAATATTTCCATTTAAACAGGCTTATTAACACCAATTTCTGATATCAAATATCTGTGATATAATTTCTTACAGGATTCCTTTCACTTTTTTCCAAGTATAATTTCAGACACTTTTAATAAGCGACACATCTCTTCTAAATTGTTCTTCTGCCCTAAAAAGTGATTTGGTAAAAATGGCACAGGGAGCTCTGGATTCATTCTCACACTGATTTTTCTACCCAATGAGCTCAGTTTGCAAGTAAATTTCTAACTGCCAGCTGCACAAACTCAGCCTGGGTCCTGGATCCTTTCCATCTCATGCATCACTACCAGTAATAAATGTCTTGTATGCCAGAATATGCCCTCCATGGCATCTCTGCAATCCTAGTGCCATCCATGAACTTGCACAGGTGTTGCTGGGGACGGACTTTCAAATCAATAGTTACACAAAAGTGGCTGAGGAAATTATCTGCCAAACAGAACTACTCTTGCTACAATGATCTGTGGGATGGAAAGGATCCTGTCTGATTTGCCGTCAGGTGTTAGTCTCACAACCAGGAAGAAAAGTGTTTTGTCTGGCAAACAAAAGTCTGAGAGGGTTATGATGCATATGAAACATCCCAAAACTATTTTTTATGTTGTTTCTTCGACCATAAAATGGTTTTGCAGTGTACATGTTGCTCAAAGAACACATTCAGAATTGTAGAATTGTTGTTTGGTTCTTTTTTAAATAAGATGCACTTTGCAATCGGGATGACATTATGAAAAACAGTAAGTGATGCATCTTGGTGTCTTAAAACATCTCCTTGTGCAAGATCAGTATGTCAGGGCTGAGAGCCTGAATGTATTATCCCAGTGAGACGGCAGTCATCCAACAATACTTCAGGGGAGAGTGCTAGAGCAACAACAAACTCCAGGATCCCAGATTTGGGCTCACAATATAGCTGGAAGAGTAAGGCTACTTATACTTCTGTTTCATTTTTAAGTCCTGGATTATTTCAACCACTGTGCACAATCTCTTTGTCTCAAGATGTCCTTGCTGATCACGTGTTCACAAGCAGTGGACAAGCTATGTTTCTAGAGCTACTTACAGACAGCAGGCAGTTCAAAGGCCGTACTTTTGTCACAGCTCTGTTGTGTGACTAGGAGTAGAGCTGTGCATCGGACAACGAGTAAGTTGAATACTTAGCTCTGACAGGAGGTGAGTTAGGAGGAGCTGCTCCTACTCCCACTAACAGCTTCCCTGGGCTCCACCTGGACCCCTTCAGCAGTAGAGGACCACACTGTCTGGGAAAATACTACAGTATGCTGAGCAGCCAGAAAACCACCCCTGCACTGCCCTTGCCAGAGTGGTATCTAATGCACATACTTTTAGCAACAAAAATTTCAGCACAAAAAATCAAGGTGAAATACATCTGGATACCTTTGTCTGCATTTAGTTTCAAACTGGATTTAAACTGAGGATTTCTAGATTTTGATTAAACTAGTTTATCCTCTGAAAAGATTATTTCAGTTAAATGAGTGCACTTCACCTCTTTATCTGAAGTACAGTTGTCAGCTCTGGGCACATATATTTTTGCATTTTCAAAACAAAGACTTTGTGTAAGTCAGTCTTACACATTCTAAGCACCGAGAGCATGTGGTAGCTGTCTTAAAGTAGCTGAAAAGATAGAAGAGGATGGGTTATTTTCCTAGCAATGGCAAGTAAATTGAATTTTTCATGTGAATTAGCAACTTAGGATAAAAACTCTAGGGAAGGGAAGACTTACGAAATCTTGAAAAGCACAGCCACTATGCCTTTTCCTTAATTTACCCTGTGTTAGCTAACAGGAAGTAAGACCATAGTTTATTTCTTTCCTTATGAATGCGAGACTAAAGGAATTTATGTTTATTCCAGAAAAGATTGCTAGGAAATATGTCTGTGAACTAACCTTGGGTGTGACCCCTCTGTTCAGAATTCACCATAAGTTTTCTGTTAAGACAAAACTCTCTTGACACAATAATTCTTTCTTCTTCAATTTTGAATCCACAGCTTGTGACTGAAACCACTTCCCACACCTTGCAGAAGGTGCGTAACTCCAGTTTTCCCACACGTTCCCCGAGCAAAATCATTTTGGGCTCTCCAGACAAAAATCTGCAGCACAATTCAGAACAGGCAAGAAATAAATAGCCAAAAGAACACTGTACTCATAGTAGTATTTATTGTCAGAGTTAGCACAGTAAAATCTTGGCTCTCAGTTTAGTCAAATTTAACACAGAGAGCAAGCATAGGAATATCCTCCACTTTTTCTAAAACACTATTTCTTCAATAACAATTCTTTTTTTTTTTTTGGCTTATATTTAATTCCTGTTTGGTAGTCAAAATCTTGCAAGGACAGCAGAAGCTCAGTCTCTTAAAAACATGGATCACTAAATGTAAGCACATTAGGCCACATGCAGAGGGCCTATGCTCCCCACGTGAAGCATTTCCTGCTGGTTTCAGGCCTTTGGAGGCACCTCAGCAGCTTCTTGCCTCAGAGACCTCAGTGCATTCACTGCCATGCTCATGCTGCTCAAAACTCAGAATAACACATCCCCCAGATTAGAGCTCTGGGAAGCCCAGTATAAACACAGACCCACAAAAACAGCCTCCATCCAAGAGGGCAAGCATTAACCTATCTAGTGAATCCTGTTTTACCTGTTTTCTCCCACTTTCTGGCATAGCCCAGCCTCCTATTGACCTAGATAATGGAAAGATGATTATTCATTTGAATTTCAAAAGAACGAGTAGTGGGCTGTTAGCTCTAACTGCTTCACCCTAATAGGAATATACATGCATGCATACAATTATTGATTTGCTTTTAGAACAGAAAATTATTTCATTTCAGTAGTATCTACTTATTCATGTACATGTTTTAATCAGATTTCTAAAATCCTTGAGTAGTCTTTTTTTCTTTTTTTCTAGAGTGTGCTTACTTTTTATCAGTCTGTTTTCAGTTTCATTATCTTCCTAGTGCTACCCTTAAAATACAACAAAAAACAATCAGAATATACCATTAACAAGCACGAGTAAACAGTAATGCTGTTTATATTTAAGAGATCACTTTTGAGGAAAAATTGAAATCCTGCCCAGATACTTCAGAAAATGAGATACAGCACAAAAATAGAAAAATGGGATTTAGGAAAGTTATGCTATGCTTATACTACGGATACGCTTCTTCACAGGGATACACATGAAGGAGAAGAAACAACACAGAAGACTGGTGTAATGACAGTGGTTTCAATTTACACCAAAGCTTTACTAAAAATGATCTCTCCTGACCTTAATGTGTTAAATGCCGGGTTCCGTCATCCTGGTGGATGGAGTGCCAGTCTTATCAATACCAATTGTATGGCTTCCATTACAATTGAATGAAAGTTTTCCAAAATAGTTCATGGCTTTTAGAAAATGATGATTCAAAAAAACCCCAAACGAAAAACAAACAAACAAAGAAAAATCCAAACGGTATTTTGTGAAAATTCATTGCTTTCATTAATTTCATTAATTTCTTCGAACAAAGATTCAATTTTCATTTCATCAGCTAGAATTTGTGGTTATATGAAATAATGAAATCTCCCATAAAGTTGAAAAACCAACAACAAATAAAAACATTTTGACACGTTAAATTTTGGAAAATGACACCATTATTTTTTTCTGTATTCAAAATTCATGTAAAAATCCCACACTCTCTCACAGAGTATCTGAATACTGGTATTTACAGAAAAAATACTGAGAAATAGGGTTAACTGAGGTATTGGTATTCTGGTATAATTCCAGTAAGGGGTCCCAGCAGCAGCAAAGCTGCCTTCCCTGGAGGCAGTCCAGAACCCATGTACTCCCGAGAATCCTGTCCTTATCATCATTACAAAAAAACACACTTTCACTCTTTCCAAAATCCCAGCGACAAAGACGGCTCTACAATGTGCCCAATTTGAGCGAGTGCTCACCCGGAAGGAGCGGAAAGTGCTAAACTCACAGCCCTCTCGGAAGGAATGCCCTGTCCTGCCAACAGTCCTCCTCTGAGAGACCACAGCTGACCACAGCTGCGACACGAATTCAGGCACTCCCTCACGAAGGTACTGCATCCTCTCCTCATGTGGTTTCTCTAAACTTTAACATTTTATGACGGGTCGAGAACCCTGCCAGTCAAATTTTCCATTTTATCTCCTGTCTCTCAAAGGATAAGCATTACTATGGAGCTCAATTGTACCACGAGGTGCAATCACAAGTAGAGAGAAGGGTGGCAACAAATCACTGCTGGGGGCACTCACCGACAGACAGAGCAGTATTTTTCAAAATTCATCCTTACGATGAAGTAACTGAGCCTTCTTCATCTCTGCCCTTTTCCTTCCTTCTACTCTACACCCAGTTGGGGTCAGGCAGGGGAAGTGACACGACAATATGTATCTGCCTCAAATGTAATCTTCAGACTCCTCCTGACAAGTGCAGATGAGACCCGGTGAGCCCTAAGTATCCATAAGCTAAAAGAGGTGTATGACTCTTCTTTTTTGTTCCTGTAAGAGCACTAGTCACTCTGCAGCTCTATGATATCATAGTCACATCATCCAAACACAGTAATTTTCCTGTGGTCTAAGAGAAACGAACCACTGTGATAATTAGAGGATGATGCACCAGGGGACCTGCTGCCCCGTATGTATCAGTTCACAGGATGTGCCAGGGCTCATTCCTCTCACTGCGATCCTGTCTGTTATCTATCCACCCATCACAAAACTTTAATATTAAACTTTTTTCTAATAACTGCAAATGGTAGCTTGAAAGACACAAAGGTACCCCCAAAACAGTATGTGAATTCATTTTCGGCACAGGTCTTGCATCAAATTGATCACAGGTGCCGTAGTACACCGCCAGCTTCTTTAGATTCTGTAAATTCAGCCATAAAAACAAATATGGGAATACCCGGAATAGTGGGATCCACTACAGGATAACCCGTAGTGAATAACCCCATGCTTCCGGGAAAACAAACAAATAAGCAAAGAGATGATCAGCACTGTTTGATGCTTTCTGAAAGTTTGCATCCCATACTTCGGAGAAGCTGCCTGTATCCTCTCCCCACAGCACGCAGTAAATGGCACCAGGTGGGTGCGACGATGCTCTTGTCCCTCCCGCGGGCAGCCCCCGCCTTCCCCGGGGTACCAGGAGAGCTGCCCCCGGCCCGGCCACCGCCGACAGCGTGCCGGGGCCGCCGAGGCACCGTCCGCATCCTGAGGCGCCGGGGAGCGCTCCGGGCTCTGCCCTGCGGCCCCGCCACTTGTTCGCTACCGACACAAGCCCCGGGAGCGCCCGGAGCGCTCGGCCGGGGCTCAGGGGGAGCAGTGGACGGCGTGCGGGCGGCGGGGGATACCGCGCCCCAGCGAGGGCCGCTCTGGCGGGGCCGCCCGCGGAGCGCCAGCGCCCCCT